>PVJX010009182.1:0-25033 GCA_004027295.1 Dolichotis patagonum
GACTTGAGACCATTCTCTTAAGTGAAATAAACCAAACTCACAAGGGTAAATACCATATAATCTCCCTAATATGAGATTTGATAAGAGTATATAAGACTTTATGGTAAGCATGAGGCCCCATCTCATAGCTTCGAAGTCTTTCAAAGTTTTAAATCATCAGTTGGAATGGTGTTATCCTCTTTTGTTTGACTATATCATATGTGATGATATGAACAGCTGTTTTGAAGAAAACATTATGACAGCTATTGCTGATTTAATATTATCCTTCTTAGAAGTCCTACCATGCTTTTTTTTTTTTGTTCTATTGCCGTTGGTTCTCTCTACCACATTGTGTCTCATTGGAATTTGAATATGTGTGATAGTTCAAAGAAATTTTTTTCTTTTTTATCAAAAATGAGATATTATAATACCCATTGATCATTTTCTGTTATTCCGTTCAGAAAGCCCTGGAATTCTTTCACTATATGCATGGCTTTATACTATTGTGTTATGTTTGATATTATAGTAATTGAAACTATGCTCAACTATAGCAGAGTAAGAGATATGGCGTTAGATACTGTTGATGTCCAGTTGACTTAATGTAAAGTACTGTGTTGCCTATGTTGTCCTCTTCTGATCCGCTCTGTATTGCCCCCTTTTGTTTTATTCTCTTTTAAATAAAAAAAAGAATAAAAAAAATTGGAATGATATAATGAAGATTAACGTTATCCCTGCACACGGTAGATTTGTGAAGTGTTCCATGTTTTTGTGCAAGGAACTGAAAGAGTAAATAAGGTCTAAAATGGACAGCAGATGTTGCAAAATGGGAAGAAATTGTTCAAAAGGGAAAAGGAACTAGGATGGTGAAAGGGGAAAAGAAGCAAGGGAAAAGGAAAACATGTAGGTTATACTGCTAGTGTCTCAGTTCCTTAAAGACAGGTTTGAGCTAATATTTATTGGAGAATTTTTTAAGCCCGTATCTTGTACTCTACTTTAAAAATAACAATATGCAATGTATTAACTATTGCTATTCTATTATTTTATTGTACTTTTCCCATAAAATATGTGTATGTGTATAGTTTTTTGGTTTTTGTTTTTGTACCAGGGATCGAACTCAACCTTGCATTTGCAAGGTGGGTGCTTATGCCACTGAGCTAAATCCCTGGCCCATATGTGTAGTTCTTAAAATATTAACCACAGCAATCAGGCAAGAGAAAGAAATAAAAGGAATATAAGTTGGAAAAAAAAAAAAAACGCTCAAATATGAGGTCCCGGGGCTACCATTAGTGAAGCTAAGATCAGCAAGCATGGCGCCCTCCTTGAGCCACCTGATTTCCTGCCCGACCGAAATGCACCGATGTGCCAATGCAACTGGCTTAAGCAGCCCGGAGCGTGGAGCAGAACATCCCTCCGTGCGGCTCGCCCAGACCCGGCCCTGCACATGACCCACCAAGAGGCACCGTGAATTTGCACCGCAGCCGCGCTAAAGTTGGAGGTCTGGAAGCCCAGCAGTTCTCAGGGACCGGCATCAACATGCAGTGAGTGATGGGAATAAGACCCTCCCACAGGAAAGGGGAAACCAACTGGAAGACATGTTGGATTTGGGCAGAACAGCCTTAACTCCATAAGGAAGTGGCTTCAGTTGGTTGCTCCCCTCACCGAGTGGATTGCTGGAATCTGCTTGGGTTGGGGCGTGCCCCTGGCTGGGACCAAGTGGGTTGCTACAAACTAATTCCCTGAGCACAGCCACACACTGAAGCAGTGAAGGCCTGCAAAAGGTGACTGTCCCAGAGGAGAGGAGCCAGCACACACTGTGCTTGCTTGATCTATACTCTCTAATAGCGGCCGGCAGAGGGCAGAAACCCCTAGCCTGCATGCTCCAGAGGAGCCTTAACCAACAAGCAAAGGGGCTGGGAATTGCACTGTACACTTGTATGGAAGGAATCAAAAACATGACGAAAGGGAGAAATAAGAAAAAACCCCCAGACCCCAACCCTGACAACATTGATACAGGAGAGGTAAATACAAAAGAGACTGAGGGCAGCAAACATGCAACATCAAACACAGCGGTAGCAGACATGAAGAGGTATCTTCAGGATCTCGTAAGCAGGATCAAAACTGAAATATTAATTCAAATTAAACAAGAGATAAGTAGATTAATAAAAGAAAGCCTGGGCACCTCTCAAGAAGACATAGACAGAAGAATGGAGGAAAAGGAGAGAAACGTTTAATGAAGAAAACAAGAAAAACCTAGAATTCATGAAGCAAAGAGATTATCAGGAAACTAAAGACTCCATAGAAAACTGGCAAAACTGCTTGAAAGAAACCAAAGATAGACTATCAAAAACTGAACACACGCTTGCAATGTGTGATCATGAAAGGGAAGATCTCTTAAAAAATAACAAGGGAGCAGGCAGTAACAATTGGAAGGCTAGAGGACAACAAGAGGATCTATAACTTAAGAATAAAGCATGTGAATGAAGAAGCAGGAGTCAAAACAGAGGAATTGCAAAGGCTATTCACAGAAATCATTAAGGAAAATTTCCCAAGCATAGAAAAAGGAAATGATATGCAGATGTATGAAGCATACAGAACTCCAGCCACCTACAACCAAAACACCTAGACACATAATAATCAAGATCCCAGAAATTCAACATAAGAACAGAATATTAAAAGCCATCAGAGAAAAGAAACAGATCACCTATAAAGGAAAACCCATCAAAATCATGGCAGACTTTTCAACACAGACCATCAGGTCAAGAAGAGATTGGAGTGAAGTAATTCAAGCCCTGAAGGAGAACAACCTCCAGCCCAGATTGATGTATCCTGCAAAACTCTCTCTAGAAATTAACGGAGAAACAAGATCCTTCCATGACAAAGAGGACCTTGGAGAATTTGTGACCACCAATCCAACCCTACAAAAAATACTGAAGGACATTTTAGAGATAGAGAGAACAAGAATACTAGCATTTGAGGAACAGTGGCAGAGAGGCCTCAGTGAACTGGGCAGAAAGTGAAGTGGAACAGAAAAATAGACAACCAATGGCAGAAAAACAGAACAGCAGAAATAAGGCAGAGAAGATTGGCTATAATCTCTAGTGGAGATGGCCTTGAAATAGTAACATAGAGAAACACAGGCAGAGTAGATCAGGAGATAGGGTCCATTGAGCTGCTCTATATAGGGAGGCAGTGGGACCCAAAACAAGCAGTGCATCCCATGGGAGTGAAAGGGGAGGAACTGTCTAAAAAAGGAAGGCAGAGTGTATTGTTAATTGGGTAACAAGATTTAAAATTTACATTATTCTCATCACTCTGCTTGGATGGATTACGTGCTGTTCCAGTTTGTCTACTTACGCTAGGCTTGAGGACATGGTCATTTATCCCAAAAATAAAGAGGACATATCATGGTAATCATCCCTAATTTCCTATCAACTTAATCTGAAGCCCTTTATAACTTATACTGTCTTATTATGACTGATCTTATTTGAAGCTGGGTTGTTAGATTGCTACTTTATATTGACTGATTTTATTTAAATCTGTTATGATTGATACCATCAAGTCTAAGAGTATAGGCAACTACACTGAAGATGACAAGATTCACTAAGACACCCACTCTGGCTTGATTATTACTTGCTTTTGAAGTCTTATAATGTCTCCAATGCTTTGTTTTTATTAATGTTGTTATATACTGCTGAGACATCATGGTAACCATTGTAGATCACCTTGTATTGCAGTTATATATGACTTTTTTGCTCCATGGTTTTCTAGGAATTGTTTTGTTTTATCTTGCTTTGTTTTGTTTTTACATCTAATACAGAAAGAATAGATATACATTTAGAGACTCATGCATGTGTAGAGCTTATAAACAGTTTACAAGAACCAACTATTTAACACATGTTGAAATGAACAATTACTCCGAAGAAAGAGAGACACTATAGTACACAGTGCTGATTCCATAAGGTCATGATGTGTAATCCAGCAAAATTATCATTCTTTGTTCAAAGTGACTTTAGCTTGTTTTGTTTTGTTTAAGTTCAATACACATGAAGGTATGGACAGCTGTTTTGAGAAGAATGAGAGACACTATGACAGCCATTCTCGGCTTCCCTATTGTCTGGTCTTGAAGACCTGATACGCCCTCCTCATCCTGCTCAGATCAATTCCATACTAAGTTGTTTCATGTGAATTCCTTGTATGTGACAATATGGACAACAATTTGGAAGAAAACAAGAGTCAATACAATAGAGTGAATATCTCCAATTGTCAGATTTTGGAATTTATGTCCCTTACATTGCTTTCTTGTGATCCACTTTGTTCTGTTTTATTGTGTTTAATTTTACCCTTTTGATATAATTGAATGTATATTTGAGTGGGTAAGATGGATGACCATATTGCTGTTTTTTTGTCAGATCGTGGAACAGAACTGTTAACAGACTCACTGTTTGAATGTCTACTTTACATGTTTTAACTTTATAATTTGAACAACTATTTCCAAGAAATCAGTATGTAATTTGTCAAGTAAGAATCTCTTAGATTTTTTTGTTGTTCTTTTCCTTCTTTGCTTGAAATTCTGTATTGTTGCTGCCCTTCATTCTGTTTTTTTGTTTGTTTGTTTGTTTTCTTTCTTCTCTTTAAATAAAAAAAAAGAAACTAAGACAGTGATAGTTTTATAGAGGCTCCTAGAAGCAAACTCATCTCTGCCTTCTTTACATCCCATTACTTACTGCCTTAAGAAGAATCATTTCAACTTAGCATGATCAATTGTTCTGTTAATTATACAGTGATTCCAGAATCTATCACTTGCCTGTTTAGACACCATTGTATCTACATGCTCATACATACGCAGTTTTAAAGGCTATCTAATTGGAAAAACTTAATTTGCCAAAATCATTATAGAATTACTTTTTCCTCATTAGTTTTCTTCATTGGGACAAAATAAATACAAATTTATTTTGCTTTTATTATTTACTATCTTATCCATAGATTTTGTTATAGCATCTCAATACTTCAGAAATATGGAATGGTGCTGAGGTCTTAATATGAATATAACTGTGAAAAGAAAAAAATGTATAGTAGTTTTTTCTACAAGAGGAGCAAGGAATAGTGATCTGTTAAAAGAAAACAACTTACAGAGTTACCTTCCAGTCACAAATGAAAGCAAGTTGGCTCACAAACAGTAGAGTTTGGCAAAATTTTTTTTTTGGTTTACAAACTCTCCATAGGATGACAAGCACAACTGCAGCCATCTTTCCCACACAAACACAAATGTGGTCATCTTTTCCAAAATGATAGAATAAATTAAGTTCGTAAACTGAGGTACCACTGTATTTTGAAGTGGGATTGGCACATATTTTTTATTTATTGTAAGGATGGAGGAGTGCAGAGTGCCGCAGCTAGATCTTTCTCCAGAGCTGGCAGCAGCAAGGCTGCAGTGCTGTTGTCACAGAGCCTGAGCCACCAGTGAGTCAGGTACCAGGAAGGAAGGCAGCAACAGCTAGATATCATTATGCATCAGACAAGAAAAAAAAAAAAACAGGAAGAGTCTGTAGAGGAAAGGAATCCACTTAGCTTTTTCTAAGAAGTGGAATACAAGGTTGATAGGCTTTCATAAGTTTATGTTTGTCAACAAATGCCAAAGGTGAATAAGAAAAACCTATTACTTTTAGAACAGACATTTGAAGAATTTTCAGTATAGAAAGAAAGCTCTTCAAATCCAGAAACCAGGGATCCAAGATGATCCCCTTACTAAGGCCAGCGTGGCTATTCAAAATGTTAGCATTATGTCCTCTAAAGTAAAAGAAAGAACACTAAGCACTTTGTTTCTTACTCAAGGAGAGAAGTTGCTGTCATCAAAAAGAACCCAGACCACAAATACTGCAGAGACAAGAGTTCCTTGAAGCCAGTTGCTGGCTCACCAGCAAATAGTGTTTTAGGTCAGGCTAGTACACAGAGCCAAGACAGAGCTAGAAGCTTCTGACTTTCCCAAGACATACAATGAGTGCCATGGTCCAGACGAAAGTGACAAAACTGTGGTCACCCTGAGCAAACATAAGAAAAAATGCTGTTGCTATGTTGGCTACCAAGGGCAGCAGCACCACAGGAATGGGGGACTCCTGATTCCAATAATGTTCCAACTTAACCAACATCAAAGAATAAAAGTGTCCAGTCTCATGATATATAAGAAATTATACATGATAAGATTTCAGTGTAGGATTCTTAGATCCTAGCATCTTAAAACAAAAAAATAAATTTTAAAAAAGGAGTTTGGAAGCTAAGAAAGGCCCAGCAAACCAGGGTCACTTGGGACCATCAAGGGACCCTTACAGATAATACTGAGGGTGGCAACTGCAGCCGATTCGCTTCCCCAGACCTAAGGACTCTTCTTGTCATCAGCCATACTTTCCAGATACAAGCTGCAATGTGGTAGTTAAAGAAAGAACTGCCACCTGCCTGATGGCCATACTGAAGACAGCCCTTCTGTGGGTAGGGAGCTTAATTTAGATGAAGCAGGACAGTATGTGTAGGCTGGCTGGTTGGGGAGAGGAAAGGAAGAGTGCCTGTGAGAAGGGCAGGCTGATGGCTGTTCATTATCCATGAGAGAAGCTTTTTGAGTCCCTGACCAATAGAATGGCAGTGCCACTGACAACTGATGTCAGGTTCCCCTCCTCATTGGGAGTACGCAGAGCTGATTTATGAGAGCCCCTTATCATAACATTACCTAGTAACATATTCACTTCACAAACCAAAAGAGGAACTATGACTCTGGGTAAGGAAAATCTGACAAATACCATCAGTGATGACCAGGTAAACCTGTCAGCATCTTGAGCAGATAAATCTGTGAATAGTGCACATGGGCCTGCATCTGAAATGACTGTTGAAAAAGAGAACTCCTGCCAGACAAAGGAGGAGAAGGGATTTTTCAACCAGAACATTCTTAGATCTAACTTACTGTAAAAGTCCACTAGAAGCTCTGGTGTACAGTGAACTCAAATTGGAAAATCAAGTGTGAAGTGGAAAGAAGACTCAAAAAGCTTCTCTCATGGATAATGAACAGCCATCAGCCTGCCCTTCTCACAGGCACTCTTCCTTTCCTCTCCCCCACCAGCCAGCCTACACATACTGTCCTTTTGTCTTCCTTCAAAAGGCTTATATCTTCCTCCCACACATGGCTTTCTCTTTAAGCAGCTGGATATTGTTCTTGATGACTTTTATATTACTGTATTATGTAGATGTTCTATTCATTATTTAAGTAATTTTTGATCAATAGACACTTTTATTGATTTCCAAATGTTTCTTCTATAAACTTATAGTACACGATGAAATTCATATTTTTTTAACCCATGGCCTTCACACTAAACTAGACCCCCCCCCAGCTGTTTTTATTTTGAGACAAGGTTCCACTAAGTCACTAAATAGTCCATGTTAGGGTTCTAGACTCAGCTTCCCACAGTACTAAGATTGCAGGTGTGCATCATTACAACCAGCTGAAATTCTTTACACTTACACAATTTTTTATAAGTTAAATTTCCACTATTAGAATTTCATGAAAAAATATTCACACTTGTTGGGCATGGTGGTACAGGCCTTGGCTAGTTGGGCTGGAGGCGGGAGGATCACTTGAACTCACAAGTTCCAGACCTGCCTAGATAATATCACACTTTATTTCTGAGAGAAAAAAGATATATATATATATATATACACACACATACTTAAAAGTTTAACAAACATTTTAAATAAATTAACTTCCAAAAGGTTAAAGCAGTTTAAATTTAATAAATTTAGCTAGTTTTATAGATCACGTGAGTATAGTTTCATGTTTTTTAAGTTGAGACATCTTTTTTTGTGTGTTTATTGACCATTCTTTCTTGTGCAAGGTTTTCCTTTCCCTGTTTTTCTATTGGGGTGTTTTTATTTTATTTGTTAATGCATAAGAAGCTCTTGTGTACCAGCCTCTAGGCTGCTTCCTAAGAAAGCAGCAATGAACAGGATACACTAATTTCTGCCTTCATCAATCACACCTTCATTCTCATCGTACAACTGTAGTAAAGATTGTCTCCCAAAAGGTAAAAGTCTTTGACGCCTCAACATTGTTTATATTTTTCTTCGTAGAAATTTTTCACTTCTTATGTAGTAAAGTTTGTCCCTTTTTGACTTAAAAAAAAAAGGTGAAGGAGAGTTTCTCATAAAGCCAAATTACTTCAGAGTTTGTTTTTTTGTTGTTGTTGCTGCTGCTGTTGTTGTTGTTTCAGTCGTGGGGATTAAATACTGGGCTTCACATACACTGGATGAGGACATTGCCACTAAGCTATAGTCCCAGCCTACTTCGGAACAATTTTAATGTAATAAAATAAATACTCTTCTGAATGTGTGTGTGTGTGTGTGTGTGTGAGAGAGAGAGAGTGTTATGTGGCAAAAGTAAAAGATCTTCCTAAACCCATAAAAAGTAAGGAGTTCTATGTTCCTGTTTAATTTCTCTGCTCCACAATATCCAAAAGTCTGTGAGACACTTTAAAAAGTTCCAGGGCTAAGGAACACAGTAAAGAACCTTCAGGTTTCCTTATGATTTTTAATAAAGGAGATGGGAATTCAGAGTAAAAACCCCAAACAATGGGATAACAAGCACATGTGTATGGAATGTTTTCCACAAGGAAAGCAAAGTTCAGAAGATACTGAATAACTAGCACTCACTGAGTTCATTCACTCCCCTGACTTGGAAAGATACCTTCCCCTGATTCATGTCTTCAGTATAGTTTTAAAATGTACTTGAGACATTTTAATTGGGTTGCATCAGACATACACACAGAGACATAGCTGTCAAGAAGGAGATGACAAGGGCCAATGAGCCATGGTTAGGCCATGGTTAGGCCAGCAAGAGACACTCAGGGTATTGTGGGCTTAATGACTCATGTCTCAACCCCACAACCAGGGCCAGGATCAGCCTGAACTTCTGTGGATTTGAAAGTGAGAGAACCAGCATACTGCTCTAAACCTTCTGCAGGCTTACTGGGATTATCAAGCACAGAGCTAGACCCTGCCTTCCTCCTTTATCTACCAGTGACAGCAAAATCAAACCCTGAATTGGACGCTTAATACAGAATTTAGAGCACACAAGATAACCACAGAATCGAAATCACAGAGAAATTTCTTTTCATGTCATTCCTTGTTTTGTTTTGTTTCTTCATTTTTTTTATTATTTTTGTTTTCTTTTTCTGTGAATGTGAATTGTTTTTATTTTTTAATTTTTTTGCTCTTGTTTTCGTTTTTCTCCTTTCTTTCCTTCCTGTCTTTTCAGCAGTTTCCTGGGGTTTGAGGAACCCCCTTTGTCCTTTAGCCTTACTTCTAATCTCTTTCTCTTATTTCTCTATTTTTCTCCTTACCCCTTTAAACTTTCTCCCCTGAGGGTAAAATTACTTTACTGAGTGCATATTTACTATATATAATTTTCTGATTTGTCTTTGATCTTGTTATATAACTATAAAATCTTATACCTATGGTTAAAGTTAACAAATCAAGATTTATCACAGTTTGGCATTTTGTACTCCATGTTTGATATTATTAAAGTAGTACTGATTGTACTACTTTAGCTAAAGTGACATACTTACGATCAATTGATCTTCCTTATATGCCAATACCTAGATTGTCTGAGGGGTTACAACCAATACTACAGTCCAGTACCAAAGAACAGGTGCTAGGCCAAAAAGGCACCAACCTTTCATCCCTAATTAATCGGGACAGACTCAAAAACCAGACTCCAGCTACTCATAGAAGACATCTCTAAAAAGTAGTCATTTCCTAAGGAGATCTTGATGCTAGAAATAATGCTACCTAACATAAGTAATTTGCAACCCTCAACACAGAAAAAAATAAACACACACACACACAAAAAGAAAGAAAGAAAGAAAGAAAGAAAGAAAGACAGACAGACAAACAGACAGAAAGAAAGAAAGAAAGAAAGAAAGAAAATGAGAAAACATGGAAGCAAGATACAGTCCATAACCTCAAACTCACCCAAGGCAAATCCAGATGGCACTGAAGTGGAAGGAAAAAAAAAACAAAAGAAAAACCCGCTTAATTTTATGAAGTAGTAGCAGCAGAACTAACAAAAGAGATCAATACGTCTTGATTAAAAACAACAGAGATAATTAAAGAGATGATAACCATAATGAAGGAAATGATTAGTGAATGCTGAGTAGACACAGAAAAAAAAAGGAATTTAGGAAAGACATGGAAACCACGAATGTCCAACAAAGAATACAACTAGCTTTCATAAAACAGACTCAACTAGAAATCTGGGTAATTAGGAATTCTTACTGAAAGTTTACATAGAAGAGTCAGCCAGCCACTGTGAAGATAGAATATCACATCAAGAAGACAGAATTCAGATCCAATGAAAGGCCTCTTACATGAAAAGAAAACAATCTCCAACACAAATTGATGTAATCTGAAAAATTATCTTTCAAAATTGGTGGAGAAATGACATTTTCATGATAAAGACCACCTAAGGAAATTCAGGACCACCAAACCAGCGCTCAAAGAAGTTCTGAAGAATGTTCTAGAAAAACACAATGAAGACAACAACTCCAAGAATCACAATGGAATGAATCCATTGATCAATGCAAGCAATTAAACAGAAGAGAAAGAAAGAGAACCAACAACAGAGAAATAATATGACAAGGATAAGTCATAACATATCAGTTATAACTATTGATATGAATGGTCCAAACTTTCAAAAGAAACACATTGGCAGAATGGATCAAAAAACAAGATCCAACAATATACTGCCTAAAAGAAACATATTTAACTCAAAAATAAATTCATATAGTAAAAAAAGATGTGTTTTTTTATACAGTGGAATACTACTCTGTAATAAAGATAAACTTGAGACATTTCTAGATAAATGGATGTATCTTAAGACCACACTTTAAAGTAAAATAAATCAGACACATGTGTTTAAATATTGCAGAGGTAGGTATTTTATTTTCAGACAAAGTAGATTTCAAGCCAGGACTGATCAGAAGAGACTAAGAAGGTCACTACATACTTCTTAAGCAAACACTCCAAGAAGAAAAAATAAGCGTCATAAATACATATTTACCAAATACAGACACTCCCAACTACACAAATAAACAACAAGAGGGCCAAGGATTTAGCTCAGTGGAATAAGCACCTGCCTAGAAGCACAAGGTCATGAGTTTGATCCCCAGTACCAAAAAAGAAAAAATAAATAAATAAACAGCAATGGACATGAAAAATCAGATAAATATCAATACAATTTAAAGGAGAAACCTCGATATGAAATTGTAACAGATGGAGAAGGCAAATAGAAACAAACTATCAACAATAAAAAAATAACCAGATTTGAACCAAACATTTAAAACAAATTGTCTTAATAGGTATCTACAGTACTCTGGTTAACAACAAAATACACATTCTTCTCAGCAGCGCATGGGATGTTCTCCAAAATGTACCACATAATAGCCCATAAAGCATACTTAAGTAAATAAAAAAGAACTAAAATCATCCCATGCAAATTATCTGATGATAACACAATAAAACTAGAAATCACTGGGAAAAGAAACCACATAAACAAAGCAAATGCATGAATATTGAACAATACCCTCTTAAATAATAAATAGGTCACAGATGAAACTAAAGAAGAAATTACATGGTTCATATAATCAAGCAATCATTCCAATGTGATATACCAGAATATATGGGACACAATGAAAGCAGTGCTAAGAGATAAGTTTATACCTGTGAATGCTCACATTACAAAAACAGAATGAGCTCAAATGAACAACATGATGAAGTATCTCAAGTTCCTAAAAGAATACAAACAATACAAGTCCAAAGCCATTATAAGGAAGGATACTATAAAGCTTAGATCATAAGCTAATGCAATTGAGACCAAAAACTACCAAGAATTAATAAATAGAAAAGTAGGTTCTTTAAAACAATAAACAAAATAGACAACCCCTTATCAAATATTTCCAATATAAAGAAAGAAAATCCTCAAATACATGCAATTAGAAATGAAAAAAGTGAAGTCACAATGGATTATGCTGAAATCCAGATCATTGGTAACTACTTTGAGAACCTATACTCCAACAAAATGGAAAATTCAGAAGACATAAATAGATTCCTAGATAGATATGAACCAATGAAGTGCAACCAAGAAGATATAAAAATATTGAATAATCAAATATCAGTAAGTGAAATTGAAGAAGTAATTTTTAAAAAACTACTAAGAAAAGCCCACTCCCTGACAGATTCACTGCCAAATTCTATTAGAACTTCAGATACATAAAATCAACACTCTTCAAACTCTTTAATGAAATCAAAACAGAAGTGGTACTTCCAAACCCATTCCTGGAAACCAGCATTACCCTGATTCTGAAACCAGAAAAAGACCCAAAGAATGAAAGAATGTCTCAGGCCAATGTCTTTAATGAACATAGAGGCAAAAGTCCTCAATAAGACACTGGCAAACAAAATGCAACAAATTATCAAAAAGATCACATGTCATGAGCAAATAGGATTCATTCCAGAGATGTAGAGACAGTTGAACATACACAACTCAACAGATAAACAAACCAAGGACAAAAATATCATAGTCATTCCAATAAATGCCAAAAAAATCATTTCACAAAATCTAACATCCATTCATGATTTAAAAAAAAAACTTATGAAAATAGATATAGAAGGTCTTTATCTCAATCTGATAAAAATCATTCGTGACAAACCAATGGCCAACATCATATTAAATGGAAAAAAGCTGAAAGCTTTCCCTCTTAAATCAGGAACAAGGCAAGAATGTCTATTATTACCACTCTTGTTCAATATATGTTTTCAAAGCATTAGCCATGGTAATGAAAATAAAAGACAGAAAGAAAGAAAGAAAGAAAGAAAGAAAGAAAGAAAGAAAGAAAGAAAGAAAGAAAGAAAAAGGCATATGATATAAAAAGGAGTTACAATATCATTATTTGCAGATGACATAATCCTTTACATAAAAGACCCAAAAACTCCACCAAAAGACATCTAGAATTAATAAAGAAATTCAGTAGCACAGCAGGATGTAAGTCAGCACTCGAAAATCAATAGCATTGCTGTACACCAATAATAAGATAGATAAGTTAGGAAAACAATAACTTTCACAATAGCATCAATAAAAATTAAATATTTATGAAAATGGAGATGGAAGAGGATAACAGAAAATGTAAAGCTATCTTGTTTCTGGATAAGCAAAATGAATATTGCTAAAATGGGTATAATTCTAAAAATGACATAGAGATTTAATGTAATCCCAAACAAAATACCAATAGCATTCCTCACAGAACTAAAAAAGGCAATCCTAAAATTCATATAGAACCACACAAGACCTAGAATAACAAAAGCAATTATGGGTAACATGGGCAAGACAGGGGCATCAGAGCTCTGGACTTCAAATTCTATTACAAAGCTACAGTGATACAAAACAGCACGGAACTGTCAAAAAAAAAAAAACTTATTGGTTTCATGTAACAAAATACAGGATGCAGAAGCAACTCCAGGCACATTTAGCTACCTTATCTTTGAAAAAGGAGAAAAATACTTTACCTGGAGGAAAGCTAACCTGTTTAACAAATGTTGCTGGGAAAACTGCCTATCCATGTGGAAAACATTGAACCTAGACTCACCATTCTAACCACGTGCTAAACAAATCAAATAGCATCAAATGTCTTGATGTTAAAACAGAAATAATCTGCTAAAAGACAACACTGGTAAAACTTGCAGGCATATGCACAGACAAAAAAGATTTTCAATGGAACCCTAGTTGCATGAGAAGTAATATCAAGAATCAATAAATAGGGTCACATTGATTTAAAAAGCTTCTGCACAGTGAAGGAAACCACCAACAGAGTGCAGAGATAACCTATACAATGGGGAAAAAATTTGCCACTTGCTCCTCAAAGGGCTAATATCTAGAATATATAGTATAAAGAACTTTAAAGAAATGAGAAACTGAAATTTTAAAACTCAATAAAAAACTGGGTATCTAAAATGAGTAAGTTCTCAGATGAGGTACAAACGACCAATAAATACATGAAAAAATGTTCAACATCACTGGCCACTTGAGAAATGTACACTAAAACAACAGTGAGATTCCATCTCACTCCAGAAAGAACGGCCATCGTTAAATCAGACAACAAATGTTAGTGAGGTTGCAGGAGAGAAAAAAAGGAATCATTTTTCATTGTTGGTGGCATTGTAAACTGGTACAACCACAATAGAAATCACAATGAAGATTCCTCAAAGAGTCAAAAGTAGATTCCATTCGACCCAGCTATTTCTCTTCTAGGCATCTTGCCCAAAGAAGAAAGCATACCAGTATTAGAGTGATACATACATACCTATGTTTATAGTAGCACAACTCAAATAGCTAAATTTCAGAACCAGTCTATATGTCCATCAACAGATGAACAGCTAAAGAAAATGTGTTATTTATATACAATGGAATACTACTCTTCCATAAAGAAGGATAAATGAGTCATTTGTAGGAAAATGGGTATACCATGAGACCATACTATTAAGTGAAATAAATCAGATACACAAGCTTAATATTGCATCATTTCTCATACATAAGAAATTCTATATATAAAGTGCAAAATAAAAAATTGAAACTAGGGGGAAAAGGAGAAAAAAGTTATTGTAATCCAGGATGGCCAATGTACCTAAAAGTGTACCCTGATTCAGTATAATTTTTTTATGCATTTATATGAGTTTTTTGCCTGTTAGCCTGGCTGCTAGTCTGTGTTTATGATATTTAATTTGTTAAAGACTTATAAAATAATTAAGTAAGCCCTCATGGTGGTGTAGGCCTATAATTTCAGCAGTCAGGAGGCTAAGACAGGAGGATCACTGTGAGTTTGAAGTCAGCCTGGGATACACAGTGAGTTGAAGTCCATCTTGAACTATATAGCAAGACCCTGTCTCAAGAAAAGCCAAAAAACTAATAATAATAATAACAATGATAATGATAAATAAAAATAATAATTAAATCTGATGCTGGAGAAAAAAAACAGAAAAATGGGGGTGGAGGTGAAGGGGATAAAGTAAAAGAATTGAGATGTGTTAGGCACATGTAACAATTCCCCATACCCAGCGTAATCAATATGTACTGCAAACACGAGCTAACAAAATTTTTTAAATATCTGCAAACACTAGCAAGCACGAGGTCATGAGTTCGATCCCCGGTACCAAAAAAAAAAAAAAAAAAAAAAAATCTGCAAACAACCGTAATTTCCTAAAGATGTTGATTTTTCATCAATTCACAAAAGAAGTTGATTAATTTTCATTAATCTGTATTTATATTATTTTAAATTATAAAAACATAACTAGCACTACACAGATGTTATTTCTATAAGTGAGACTAAAAGCAGGTACTGCTCATTTAAATTTTACAAAAAGATGAAACCACCCTTTCCTCCTCCCCTCCACCTTTCTTCCTTCCCTCTCTCCCTCCTTCTTTCTTTCATAATTTAGTCTAAAGTTTTTTTAAAATGTCTTGCTTCACTAGGGATGTAGCTCAGCAACACAGCACCAATCTGGCAAGTATGAGGCCCTAAGTTCAATTCCTGGTACCAAAAAAAATTTTTTTTTCTTACCTCACAATGTAATCCAAATTCCACTAGATGGTACCTAAATAATTTCTAAATACAATTTTTCCACAAACAGTAATTGGTGCTCCTTAGAGAAGGTACCACTATCACAAGTAGGCAGATAATACTCTAGCCTGGAATGCTAGAGACAGAAAAGGGAGATATCTTTACCCAAAGGACTGGCTGCTGGATGCAGGCATGAAGATCCAAGGTAGACTAGAAAGGGGTCAGCATAAAGAGTTCAAGGAGGCTTACCTGGCCTGGAATATCAAAAAATCCAGATGAGGGAGACTTCTACATGAGATAAGAGTAGCAAGAATTTGACGCAGCATAGGATGAGAAAGGTATCAATGCAGAAATGGGCAGCAACAACTTGCCTCAGGGTGACCAGAGCTAGGTCAAATGAGATTACCCACATGTGAGTTCAATGATAGTGACATCCCAAATGAAAAGGCTGAGGAAAGTTTGTGTCTAGATGTCCTCCCAAAGTCTCATGCAGTCATAGAGATTTTTCGGCGGTGCTGAATCTACAGTATGTGACTGATTTGTAGTTCAATGCTGGGATCAAGGGTGCTCGCATTAAGGGTGGGCGATTGCTGGATCAGTCCACTGATTGGATTGGCACTACCTTAATCCTGGTACACCTGATACACTATACAGGACAGAAAGAGGCTTGTCACCCTCTTGTTGCTTTTGCTGTCTTCAACTACCATGCCTGTTGCCCTCTGCCATATGCCACCTTGCCATGGAGACAGCCGATTATAGACTGCAACCTCTACAAACTGTGAGCTAAATAAACCTTTCCTCCCTTAACTCTGGGCATCAAGAATTTTGTCTCAGCAACAAGAAAAGTAACTAAGACAGATGGATATAATGTAGGGATTTGCAAACCCTTAGAACCTGACTAATTAGGAAAGACTCTCCAAGTAGTGTGTATGGATGGCTAGGGGTGTTACAGACCAGGCAGAATCGAGAAAGTACACATAGAAGAGAAGAAAGAGGCAGTGATGATAGCATACTGCATAAACCCTGGAGATTGAACAAGTAAGTAAATATACTCAGGGATAACAGAAAGCAAATTACTAAGAAAGAAACTACATATATGGAAAGGAAAAATCTAACCTATTACTCTGACACTGGCATGGGATTGGAAGTAGTACTATGAATTCATATGTTTCAATATAAAGAAATCAGAATGGAAATAAAGATTTGTAAACATTGTGTATGTGTTTATGTACATATATTCATTGTTTAGCTGTGTCTATATAAAGGCCAGGAAATAGTGATGCCCCAAAAGAAATAAGCACACTAAACACTCAGATCATAGTTTCTAAATACAATTTTCCAAAAACAGGAATTGGTGTTCCCTAGAGAAATGATTGATTCCAGGACAATAAAAAGAAAAGTATAAGAATCACTTGAAAAATTTTGTACCAAAAGGTAATAAAATATTCAGATAATGATAGTGATAGCAAAAAGATACAAAAGCCTGGAATTCTCATTAGCCACATAATTAAATGATTATACTATCAAAATAAATGAAAGGTATTATGAAATAATTTTTTCAGTAATGTAAAATTCATACAACATAAAATCAACTATTTGAACATGTTCAATTCAATGGCATTTATTACATTTACACACATCACCTGTGTCTAGCTCAAAAACATTTTCGTCACCCCCCCAAAAAAAATCCCATACCCATTTAGTAGTTTCCCCATACTTCCTGTCCCTGACAACCACTAATCTTCTGTCTCCAAGAATTGATCTACTTTAGGAAATTTTATACATACATGTTTCTCAATTTATGACAGAGTTATGTACCAAAAAGCTAAGACAGAAAAGTTTAGTATACCTAACCTACTCCACTATAGCTTAGCAACACAGTACACTGTACAGTATCAGTTGTTCAGTCTTCTGATTGTGTGACTAACTGGAAGCTGAAGTTTGCTGCCAATATGTTCACTTTCCACATATTGCTACACTGAGAAGAGATCCTAATTCAAAGTATGATTTCCTGGCCATTTGCGAACTGCATGATAGTCTCATGAAATTTCAGGGCCAAAAAAAATAGTGAATGTGAGTTTATCTACCCCATATTTACAGAGGAAAATACAATATATTCCAAAAATAAAAAATAATGTGGACATAGGTTTTGTTGGGTAGAAGAAAGAGTAACTGAAAAATGGCAGAAAGGAAGAGTCATGATTGGTGTGAAAATAAAGAACTGATTCTAAGAAATCCTAAATCTGGATGGTTTTGTTGTGCTAGATACGGCAAGGACAGATATTTTTACAGAGCTGTCATTATGAAAATTAATGATTATAAGATTAATGTTTATTTTTTAGATTACAGAGATGTTAATTCTATACTTTTGATGTGGAAATTTTGCTTCTAGAACTTTGAGAATCGTTTGCCTTGGCCATGTGCTGTTCACATATAAATCCTGTTGATGATTTACAAGTAAAGGCAGCAGTTGATTATTTTAAAAAATTATTTTGAAAAAAGACATTTTGTTTCAAGTTATAGAAAAAAAGATGGCAAGTATACTGTAAGTATTCACAATATTGAAAACTCAAAAAATATTGATGTTGTCTCCCTTGTGTTATAATCTAGATATGCAGAATATTTGCAAGTAGAGCCAGAATGTTTTCTAAAATCTGTAAGTAAATATTCAATGTTATATTTGAACTCCAAAAGCAAAGTCAATATTAAAAAGTCATATTGGCACTTCTTGAAAGACCTAAACTGAAAAAATACCTTTTGAATAAGTTAGAAAAAATAATTTATCTTTGTCCAAGTCTCAAGCTGTTAATTTCTTAAATTTAAAATATCCTTTTGTTTGTAGACTTGATTCATTAAGGCTTTAAAAGAATATAAATTTAAAGCAGAAACAGCTCTTGAAGTTAAACATTCTCATACTGTGGCCCAACTGACTTTTCGTGACAGCTCCACATAAGTTAAAAAACACAAAGCTACAAAAAAATTTCAGAATTATAATATTTATTCTCATCCTTATCAAATTTGGCAGACTGCTTTTATTGTTAAGGATTCCAAAGATGGAAAGTGGTACAGAGTTACTATTTTGACTCAAGTATTGATAAAAAGAAGTTGATATAATATTTGTGGACTATGGTTACTATGAATAAATTTTAATTAAAGATATTTGAGCTATTAAAAAATTAAACAAGTATGATTTCCTTTTAATGTGAATTGTTTTCACATCACATATTTAAAAAGTTTTAAGTGCTAAAGGAAAGAACTGCCAGTCAAGAATTCTACCTGGGTATGGTGGTACAAGCCTATAATCCCAGTACTTGGGAGGCTGAGGCAGGAGACTTGCTGGGAGTTCAAAAAAACAGTAAAAGAAAATCTAAATGTTCTCAATAAATAAAAGCTAACAGGGGCCTGGGGATTTAGCTCAGTGGCACAAGTCACTGAAAGGACTCTCTATAAGACTGGAGAAAATCTTTGCCAGCTACTCTTTTAACAGAATTAATATGCCAGACTGTATGAAAAACTCAAAAAACTTAACATCAAAATTATCAGTAAGTGGACAAATAAACTAAAGAGATACTTTTCTAAAAAAGAAGTACAAATGACACACGGTATATGAGAAAATATTCAATATTGTTATGGTTTAGATCCAGTGTCCCCCAAAGCCCAGGCTTTGGAAAGTCATCAGATAATGAAAGTTGTACTATTGACTTGTTATTAGGAAGGGTGTCTGGCCAGGTGAAGTGAGTCACGGAGAGCAAGGCCTGGAAGACTATATCTCTCTTTCCAGATTCTTCTCTTTCTGCTTCCTTGTTTCCATGAGGTGAACAGCACACCTCTAGCTAACTACACAAGAACAGAAACTTCTGAACTGTGAACCTACACAAAGCTCTTCTTCAAGTTGTGGGTGTTGGGTATTATGCCTGAGTGATGAGAAAGTAACTAAAACAAGTATCGTTAGTCATCAGAGAATGCAAATTTAAACCACACTGGGATTCCATCTAGCCATAATTACAAAGGCTATCATCATCAATACAAAAAAAGTAACAAATGTTGTCAAGAATGCACAAAAAAGTAAGTGTTAATGGGTGTATAAAGCAGTATAGCCACACCTAGAAACCAGTATGGAGGTTTTCCCAAAAACTAAAAACAGAACTACCACTTGATCCAGCCATACCACTCCTTGGCGTCTTACAGAGATACTGCATACTCATGCTTCTTACAGTACAGGATACAATAGCTAAACCAAGGTACCCATCAACGGATGAGTGAATAAAGAAAATGTGGTATATATCCACAATGGAGTATTAATTAATCATAAACAAGAATAAAATCATGTCATTGGCAGGAAAGTTGATGGAACTAGAGATCTTCATGTTATGTGAAATAGGCCAGACCAAGAAAAATAAATATCACATTTTCTTCCATATGTGAAATCTAAAACAAACATGACATGAAGCTGGTTGTGGTGGCTCACATCTGTAATCCTAGCACTTGGGAGGCTGAGGCAGAAAGATTGCTGTGAGTTCTAGGCCAGCCTGGAGTAGATATTGAGTGCAAGGGCAGCCTTAATTACAAAGCAAGACTGTCAAGAAAGAAAGAAAGAAAGAAAGAAAGAAAGAAAGAAAGAAAGAAAGAAAGAAAGAAAGAAAGAAAGAAAAGAAAAGAAAAGAAAAGAAAAGAAAAGAAAAGAAAAGAAAAGAAAAGAAAAGAAAAGAAAAAGAACATGGACATTGTAGGGAAACTAGTATTAGAGACACAAGAATAAGGGCTACAAGGACAAGGGAGAAGTAAGAGTTGGAAATAATCAGAGCACGTTACATACGCTTGCTGATTATCATATGTAACTAACATTTGCTAATAAAACTGACAAGAAGACATATACCACTATTTCTCCCATAAAAATAAGTTTGAAAAAACACACATTGGACAAATCAAGTAGAATTCTAAAAAGTGTGCAAGTAACCCATGGCAAAGGTAAAAGAAAGTGAAAAAATGCAAAACAGAGACAAAAAAATAAAAAACTAAAACTAAAATGGCAGATTACTCCTGTAACATATCGATAGTCTGATTAAATTTAAGAGCTTAAATATGTCAATTAAAGATGGAGATTGGCAAAATGGACTTAAAACGATGAAATCATATGATTTTTATTACAAACTCACAGTGGAGGTGATATTAGCAAAGTCTAAGCTAAAGAAAGTAAATAAAGATTTCAGTTCAACATTAAAAGAAACAGGAAATACTCTACCACAAGCTATATTCCCAGTCTTTTTTATTTTATTCAGATAAAAATATCCTAAATTTCCCAGACTAAGTTTCCCAGGATTGTCCTCAATTAGGGCCACTTTCTTAGCTTTCCAAATAGCCGGGATTACAGGCGTGCACTAACACACCTAGCTGCAAGTAAGCCTTTAATACATAGACTTTTGGGGACATGTATCCAATTCATAGCATTGCCCTAAGAAAAAATATTGGCTGACAATGTAGCTCAGTGATATAAAACACAATTACCCTGTACAAGGCCCTGGTTTCAAGTGTTACCATCAAAAAAGAAAAAAATATGTCCTTGTTTCCTCCAAAAATACTATTCTCTTTCTCAGTAATATTTAATTTGTATTAAGAAAACCAACAAAGATAAAAAAAAATTACCTATTTGAAAGTGATTTTACAAATTCTGACTTTTAGCTAATGATTTAATATATACAATTTCTAGGTTATTTAACAGTTAACAAAAGTTAACAGAAAATGGTTTATTGTTGTTAAAATTGAAACTGCTTCACTTGTCTATTTAATCTACTCTTCATTGCTCTATAGTCAAGAAGGCAAATTTTGAATTTCTCTGTGTGCACGTGTGTGCATGTTAGTTACTAGGGATCAGACCCAGGGCTTTGTACACACAAGGCAAGAGCTCTACCACTGACATACACTCCCAGCTCTAGGAGGAAAAATTCTGGCTTGCTAAATAAAAACAAGAAAACTAGAGTTATAATACTACTCTTTATTAACTAGTTAATCATAATTTCTGAATTTATTGGTTTAAGTAAGCATGTGTCAGAGAGTTGGTGCTATAAAGTAGAAACATGTGCCTTAGAACTAAAAAAAGAAGAAATATTAAATAATACAAGCACATAGGGAAAATTTCGTTTTGATCAAATTACTTATACCTTTTTCTCTCAACTTCTATAAAAACAAAAAGAAATACAGTATCCACCTTGAAGAACTACTTTTGAATGAAGTGAAACAACACATTTTAAAACATGTAGCACAAAGCCTAACAAAACTCAGAGTGGATGTAGCTGGATGTTACTTCCTTCTCACTAACCTACATAATGAAGTGCTTTGGGGAAAGAGCACACACACTACTACTACCTTCAAAGAATTTACAAGCTTATAGAAAAGAAGTTTAAAAATTTATTCTTTGACAATTTAATGGAAGAAATAAGATTCACACATACATGCACATACAGAGTCATGTTCCATATAAGAATGCTGCAATCAAAAAAGGAACATATATATCATGGTAACCCCATAAAATTTACTGGACTTTACACATTATCAGTCTAGCATATTTGTGGTCATGTTGAATTGGGCAGAGCAGTTGTATGAAAGTAGCATAAAAACTGTATACAGTACATGACTGATGACAATCATTTTAGTATACTCTTAGTAAGCATCTATGTTACTATGTCTACATAACATATTTTTATGTTATTTTAGAGTATATTCCTCTTATGGTTATACATTGTGTCAACTTGAAAAGTTCAGAAGTTTAATTGAGAGACTCAGCAGGGAGCCAGGATCCTTACTTTGTAAACATTCTCATCTTGTGCAAGAGGATGGCAAGGAGATTTTGTGAGTGCTACACCTGCCCTGGAGGGAGTGGGTGGCCTGTGCACAATATAAGGGAAGAAAGGAGGCTTGTTTTCCCCCTCCTTTTGCTATTATTGTTTTGTTGTCTTCCGCCACCTTAAACAGTTGTCCCTGTGCCATGCTACCCTGTCTTTGAGCCAGCTGATTATAGACTAAAACCTCCACAAACTGTGAGCTAAAAAAACCCTTTTTTCCTTCATTTTGAGTGTTGGTTATTTCATCCTAGAAATGACAGAAAAGTAACCAAGACTAACTGGTGATGATGGCACATGCCTATAATCCCAGTACTCAGGAGGCTGTGGTAGGGAAATTAATGTGAGTTCCAAGCAGCCTGGGCTACAAAGTGAGTTCAAGGCCAGCCTGGACTGCATGGTGAGACCCTGTCTCAAAAAGACAAAAAAAAAAAAAAGTAACTTCGACAATTCCTTACACTTATTTAACAAAAAATATACTTGCTAGATATTTTGTTAAGCACTAAAATGAAGCAGATAGTATTTTTCAGAGATTTATACCATCCATTTTATACTTGGTTTTAAATCTAAAGTTACAATTTATTCTTTTTTAAAAAGGCTTATTGAACCACTTATTGATTGTATGATTCAATTCAGTAGTACATCTTAAGAAGACAAAAACACAGGGCCCCACCCAGCAACCCCCAAGTGGCCCAGTACTGCCTGTGCTCTTCCTCATGAGGCAAAAGTAGACTCACTGATCTCCATCCCACAGTGCAGCCTTAGCACTTTGCTCAGAGCTAGGTAGGGCTCCTGTCAGCATCCCCATTTACCAGAGAAGGCACAGGAAGGTCCTCTGGGCCTAGTTGGGCCCCAAACAGGGAGCCCCAAGTAGCCTGGAGCCCCCTGCACTCTGCCTCATGAGCCAAAAGTGCATGCAGTGAACTCCATCCCATGCTGAAGCCTTGGCACATCGCTAAGAACCTGGTAGGACCACACCCAGCATCTCCCATCACTGGAGGACCCTCACAAAGGCCGCTGCAGGCCTAGTTAGGCCCCACCCAGTGATCCACATTTGCTGGGAGCCACCTGGAAAGGTCTGACTAACAACCTTTACTCAACTGGGCAAACTCCTTGCAATAATGATACATAGTCTCAACCCAAGAAACAACTTCAGCTTCCCTAAGGGAATATAGGGAAATGACAAAATGAAAGAGCAAAGTGCAATCTCAAATTTCCAGCTCATCCTAACCAAGCCTGGGAGACACGGACATATAAGAAAATGTAACCAATAAACCTTAAACTCCTGAAACAATAGCAACTGAAATAAAGAAACAACTCCAGAAAGGTATAAGAGAACTCAGATCAGAAATAATCTCCCAGGTAAAGCAAGAAATGATAGACATAAAGAAAGAAATGCTAAGATGGCGGACTGGTAGGTAGCAGGAGAGAGACCCTCTCTGAGAGAGACAGCTCAAATGCCAGAATAAAACACCCTGGAGAGACCCAAACAGAGAGAGATGGACTCTCACAACCCACGAAGAAACTAAAGTGCAAAAAACCGCTTGAATATGAGGTCCTGGGGCTACTATTAGTGAAGATAAGATCAGCGAGCATGGCGCCCTGCTCGAGCCGCTGAATTCATGCCCGACCTGAACAAGCGATCTGCGCCAAAGCGACGGGCTGGAGCCGCCGGAGCGCGGAGCTGAACAGCCCTGCATGCAGCTCGCCCAGACCAGCCCTGCACGCAACCCACCCAGAGGCACCGTGAATTCCCACAGCAGCTGCGCTGAAGACGGAGGTTGGGGAGCCCAGCAGTTCTCGGAATGCAGTGAGTGATGGGAATAAGACCCTCACATGGGAAAGGGGAAACCGACTGGACGACATGTAGGATTTGGGCAGGACAGCCCTAACTCCATAAGGAAGTGGCTGCAACTGCAGCTCGCCAAGCGGATTGGTAAAATCTGCTTGGACTAGGCCGTGCCCCTGGCAGGGACCCAGTGAGTCGCTACAATATTACTTCTCTGAGATCAGTGCACACTGATGCAGTGAAGGCCTGCAAAGATTGACTGGAGTGGAAGGGAGGAGCCAGCACACACTGCCTGTGGGTGAACTCTAATCTCTGATAACCTATTAAAGAGGGCTAAAGCTCCTAGCCTGTGCCCTCTACAGGAGCCTTAACCAACAAGAAAAGGGTCTGGGAATTACACTGTACACTTGTATGGAAGGAACCAAAAACATGACGAAAGGGAGAAATAAGAAAAAAACCCCAGCCCCCAACCCAGAGAACATTGATCCAGGAGAGGTAAATACAACAGAGATTGAGGGCAGCAAAAATGCAACATCAAACACAGCATTAGCGGACATAAAGAGATATCTTCAGGACCTCGTAAGGAGGACCAAAACTGAACTATTAATTCAAATTAAACAAGAGATAAGTAGATTAATAAAACAAGGGCTGGGCACCTCTCAAGAAGACACAGACAGAAGAATGGAGGAACACATATGGAGAGAAAAGTTTAATGAAGAATTCAGGAAAAACCTAGAATTCATGAAGCACATTCAAAGAGATTATCAGGAAACAAAAGACTCCAT
>PVJX010009182.1:25133-62167 GCA_004027295.1 Dolichotis patagonum
GAACACAGGCTTGCAATGTGGGGTCATGAAAGGGAAGATCTCTTAAAAATAACAAGGGAGCAGGCAGTAAAGATACAAAGACTGGAAGATGACAAGAGGATCTATAACTTAAGAATAAAGTATGTGAATGAAGAAGCAGGAATCAAACCAGAGGAATTACAAAGGCTATTCACAGCAATTATTAAGGAAAATTTCCCAATCATAGGAAAAAGAAATGATATGCAGAGGTATGAAGCATACAGAACTCCAGCCACCTACAACCCAAACAGAGCTACACCCAGACACATAATAATCAAGATCCCAGAAATTCAATATAAGAACAAAATATTAAAAGCCATCAGAGAAAAGAAACAGATCACCTATAAAGGAAAACCCATCAAAATCATGGCAGACTTCTCGACACAGATCATCAGGTCAAGAACAGCTTGGAGTAAAGTAATTCAAGTGCTGAAGGACAACAATCTCCAGCCCAGATTGCTGTATCCTGCAAAACTCTCTCTAGAAATTAATAGAGAAACAAGATGCTTCCATGACAAAGAGGAACTAGGAGAATTTGTGACCACCAGTCCAACCCTACAAAAAATACTGAAGGACATTCTAGGGAGAGAGAACGAGAATACGAGCATTTCAGGAACACTGGCAGAGAGGCCTCAGTGAACAGGGCAGACAGTGGAGTGGAAGAGAAAAATAGACTACCAATGTCAGAAAAATAGAATAGCAGAAATGAGGCAGAGAAGATTGGCTATAATCTCTAGTATAGAGGGCCTCGAAAAACTAACAGATAGAAACACAGGCAAAGTAGATCAGGAGATAGGGTCCATTGAGCTGCTCTATATAGGGAGGCAGTGGGACCCAAAACAAGCAGTGCACCCCATGGGAGTGAAAGGGGAGGAATTGTCTAAAAAAGGGAGGCAGAGGATATTGTTAATTGGGTAACAAGATTTAAAATTTACATTATTCTTACCACTCTGCTTGGATGGATTATGTGCTGTTCCACTTTGCCTACTTACACTAGACTTGAGGACATGGTCAGCTATCCCAAAAATAAGAGGGCATATTATGGTAATCATCCCTAATTTCCTATCAACTTAATCTGAAGCCCTTTATAACTTACACTGTCTTTATGACTGATCTTATTTGAATCTGGTTTGTTAGATTGCTACTTTGTATTGACTGATTTTATTGAAATCTGTTATGATGGATAGCATTAAGTCTAAGTGTATAGGCAACTACATTGAAGATGACAAGATTCACTAAGATACCCACTCTGGTTTGATTATTACCTGCTTTTGAAATCTTATAATGTCTCCAATGCTTTGTTTTTATTAATGTTGTTATACACTGCTGAGACACCATGGTAACCATTGTAGATCACCTTGTGTTGCGGTTTCATGTGACTTTTCTGCCTCATGCTTTTCTAGGAATTGTTTTGTTTTATCTTGCTTTGTTTTGTTTTTCCTGCTAATACAGAAATGATAGATATACATGTAGAGACTCATGCATGTGTAGAGCTTATAAACAGTTTACACAAACCAACTATAGAACACATGTTGAAATAAACAACTACTTTGAAGAAAAAAAGACACTACAATACCCAGTGCTGATTCCATAATGTCATGATGTGAAGTCCAGCAAAACTATCAAAGTGTTTTTTTTGTTCAAAGTGATCTTAGCTTGCTTTGCCTTGTTTAAGTTCAACACACATGAAGGTATGGACAGCTGTTTTGAGGAGAATGAGAGACACTATGACAGCCATTCTTGGCTTCCCTAATGTCTGGTTTTGAAGACCTGAAATGCCCTCCTCATCCTGCTCAGATCAATTGCATACTAGGTTGTTTCATGTGAATTCCCTGTAAGTGACAATATGGACAACTATTTGGAAGAAAACAAGAGTCAATATGATAGAGAGTGAATATCTCCAATTGTCTAGTTTTGAAATTTGTGTCTCTTACATTGCTTTCTTGTGATCTGCTTTGCTCTGTTTTGTTGTGTTTAATTTTACCCTTTTGATATAATTGCATGTATATTTGAGTGGGTAAGATGGATGACCATTTTGCTGTTTTTGTCAGATCGTGGAGCAGAACTATTAACAGTCTCACTGTTTGAATGTCTACTTTACATGTTTTAACTTTGTAATTTGAACAACTATTTCCAAGAAGTCAGTATGTAATTTGTCAAGTAATAATTTCTTAGGTTTTTTGTTGCTGTTCTTTTCCCTTTTTCCTTGGAATACTGTATTGTTGCTACCCTTTATTCTGTTTTGTTTTGTTTTGTTTTCTCTTTAAATAAAATTATTTAAAAAAAAAAAAGAAAGAAATGCTGAACACATTTAAAGAAGACATAGTTAAAAAATTAAAGGAACACTGGGATGGAAACCTTGAATGAACAATATAAGAAACAAACAGAACACTTGAAACAGATTCAAAGAGATATATAGGAAATCAAACATTTCATTGAAAATTGGCAAAACCACCTCAATGAAAGTGAACACAGACTTTCAGACCTCGAAGACAAGTTTGCAGACAAGTTTGTTTTTCCTGCTAACACAGAAATGATAGATATACATGTAGAGACTGGAACAGGAAAGATTCTCTAAAAATAATAAGGAATCAGGAAATAACAATTCAACAGCTGAAAGACAATGCAAAGAAAAACAACATAAGATTGATAGTCATACAAAAAATAAGGTAACAACACAAATGATATTAAAAGACTACTTACAGAAGTAATAGTTCAAAATTTCCCAAAACTGGGAATGGAAACTGACAGAGATCAGTGAAGCATATGGAAATCCAAATCGTCATAACTAAAATAAAACTATACCCAGACATATAATAATCAATATCCCAGTAATTTACCATAAGAACAAAATATTAAAAGCTATTAGAGAGAAAAGACAGATCACCTAAAAGAAAAGCCTATCAGAATCACAGCAGACTTTTCAACACAAACAATGAAGTCAAGAAGAGCAGAGAGTGAAGTATTTCATATCCTAAACAAAAACAACTTCCAACCCAGACTGATGTGCCCTGCAAAACTGTCTTTCAAAATGAAAGGAGAAATAAGATACTTCCACAACAAAGAACAGCTGAAGAACTTCATGACCACTAAACCAACCCTGCAAAGAATTGAAAGACATTCTAGATACACATAGCAAAAAGCCACTAAGGCCAACAATTAAACAGTGGAGAAAGTTAAAGAAACAACAGCAGAAAGATAACAACAAAAATAAACCAACATATACCAGTTATAACTATGAACATAAATGGTCTGAATTCATCCATTAAAAGAAACAGACTGGCAGAATGAATCAAGCAACAACATCCAATCATATGCTGTATATAAGAAACCCAACTAACCCAAAAGGAAACACATAGACTGAAAGTCAATGGATGTAAAGCAATACTTTATGCAACAGGAACCGCCCCCCAACAAAGCAGGGGTAGTTATTCTGTTTGCAGACAATGTAAACCTCAAACTAAGAATGATCCAAAGAGATAAAAAGGGTAACTACATACTAGTTAGGGGAAAACTTCAAGATGAAGAAATAACAATCTTAAATATATATGCACCAAATTCAGGAGCACCCAGCTATACAAAATAATATTAATAGAAATGGAAACTCAAATCAGCAATAACACAATTACAACAGGAGACCTTAACACCCCACTGATAAAAAGAGACAGATCAACTAGACAGAATAACAGCAAAGAAATATCAAAATTCAATCACACCTATAAACAAATGGATTTAGTGGATGTATACAGAGTGTTCCACCTCACAACATCAGAATATACATTCTTCTCAGCAGCACATGGAACATTCTCTAAAAAAGACCATACACTAGCCCACAGAACATGCTTAAGTCAATGCAAAAGAATTGAAATTATCCCTGCATGTTATGGGAGCATAGTGCCATGAAACTAGAAATTAATGACCAAAAAACTGCAAAAAATCCACAAACATATGAAAATCAAATAATACTCTTCTGAGCAATCAGTGGGCCACAGAGGAAATTAAAGAAGAAATTAAACAATATCTACAACCAAATGAAAATACAATTACAACTTACTGGAACCAGTGGGATCCAATGAAAGCAGCCCTCAGAGGAAAATTTATTGCGGTGAATTCCAACATCAGGCAAACAGAACAAACACAAATAAATAACCTGATGCTACACTTCAAACATCTAAAAAAGAAGAGCAAGTCAAGCCCAAAGGAGGAAAGTATAAAACTCTATGCTGCACAAATCTATGCAATAGAGACTAAGAATACAATAAAAGAATCAATGAATCAAAGAGTTGGTTCTTTGAAAAAATAAACACAATTGATAAGCCCCTAGCCAACCTTATTAAAAGAAGGAAAGAAAAACTCAAATTCATGCAATAAGGAATGAAAAGGGCAAAAATCACTACAGACCCTGTGGAAATACAGAATATCATCAATACCTACTCTAAAAACCTCTATTCTCCTAAGTTTGATAACACAGAAGAAGTGGACAGATTCCTAGAAACCTATGAACTAACAAAGCTGGATCAAGAAGATGTAAAACTGCTGAATAATCCAATTTTAGTTAATGAAATTGAAAATATTATTAAAACCTTACCAACAAAGAAAAGCCCAGGTCCTGATGGATTCACTGAAGAATTGTACAAGAAATTCAAGGAAGACTTAATGCCAACACTCCTCAAACTCTTCAGTAAAATTGAAAGGGAAGAAATTCTCCCTAATTCATTCTTAGAAGCAAGTATTACTGTAATACCAAAACCAGAGATGGACCCAATCAAAAAAGAGAACCATAGGCCAATCTCCCTACTGAACATAGATGCAAAAATTCTCCATATAATACTGGCAAACAGAATGCAGCAAATGATCAAGATGATTATTCACCATGACCAAGTGGGATTCATCCCAGAAATGCAGGGATGGTTCAACATATGCAAATCAATAAATGTAATCCACCATATCAATAGAGCCAAAAATAAGAGTCACATGACCATGTCTATAGATGCAGAAAACGCTTTTGATAAGGTCCAACACTCATTCATGATAAGAACTTTACAGAAAATCAGAATAGTCTTAACCTGAATATGATAAAAGCCATCTATGACAAACGAACATCTGCCATCATATTAAATGGCCAAAAACTGAAAGCTTTTCCTCTAAAATCAGGAACAAGATAAGGATATCCATCGTCATACCTCCTGAATATAGTGCTGGAAATACTGCCCAGAGCAATTAGACAAGAGAGAGAAATAAAAGGAGTAAGGATAGGAAAAGAAGAAGTTAAATAATTATTTGCAGACTACATCATACTGTACATAGAAGACTTCCAAAACTCCATTGAAAGACTCCTAGGTATAATAAAAAAAAATTCAGTAATTTAACTGGACACAAAGTCAATCCTTAAAAATCAATAGCATTCCTATACACAAACAACAAACTCACAGAGAAATAAGAGAAGCCATACCCTTCACAATAGCATCCAAAACAAGGAAATACTTAGGAATCAATCTAACAAAGGAAATAAAAGATCTATTCAGTGAAAATTATAATACCTTGAAAAAAGAAATTGAAGAAGATCTCAGAAAATGGAAAGACATCCCTTGTTCATGGATAGGAAGAACAAACATTGTGAAAATGGCCATTCTCCCAAAATTGTTATACAGATTTAATGCAATTCCAATCAAAATACCACTAGCATACCTCACAGGTCTAGAGAAATCATTCCTAAAATTCCTCTGCAACCAGAAAAGACTTAGAAAAGCAAAGACAATTCTGGGCAACAAAGGCAAGGCAAGAGGCATCACAATCCCTGACTTGAAGTTATACTACAAAGCTACTGTAACAAAATCAGCATGGTACTGGAATAAAAACAGACCTGAAGATCAATGGAATAGATTAAAAGATACAACTACAACTACAAATACACTCAGCCACCTTATCTTTGATAAAGGGGCCAAACACATCCACTGGAAGAAAGATAGTCTCTAATAAATGGTGCTGGAAAAACTGGCTCTCCATATGCTAACAACTAAAACTACACCCATGCTTATCACCATGTACTACACTAAAGTCAAAATGGATCAAAGATCTAAATATTAAAACAGAAGCAGTAAATCTGCTGGAAGATAAAGAAGATAGAAACCTTGAAGACATAGAGGTAGGCAGAGAATTCATGAACAAAAATCAAACCACATGGGAAATACTTCCCAGAATCAATAACTGGGATCTCATCTTATTAAAAAGATTTTGCATGTCAAAAGAAATCTCCAACAGAGTAAAAAGAAAACCTATGAATTTTGAAAAAATCTTAGTGAACTGTCCCTTAGACAAGGACTTCTGTCTAGAACATATAAAGAATTTTAAAAAATCAGACCCTCGAAATTCAAAGACCCAATCCAAAAATGGGCATCTGAGATAAATACACAGTTCTCAGATGAAGAAATAAAAATGGCAACTAAATACATGAAAAAATGTTGATCATCATTAGTCATTAGAGAAATGCAAATTAAAACAACACTGAGATTCCATCTTACTCCAGAAAGAATGGCCAGGATAAAAAAAAAAAAAAAACTACCAACAACAAATGCTGAAGAAGCTGTGGGGAAAAAGGAATACATCTGCACTGTTGGAGGGACTGTAGACTGTGCAGCCACTGTATAGGTCAGTCTGGAGGTTCCTCAAAAAGCTGGGATTACAAGTCTCATTTGAGGGACTAGGTATTTAGCTCAGCAGCATAAGCACCTACCCAGCAAGCACAAGGTCATGAGTTCAATCTCTGGTACCAAAAAAAAGGTCTCATTTGACCCAGCTATTCTACTTCTGGGCATATTCCCAGAAGAATTGAAAACATCATAGCACATGGGTGATATATGTGCACCTATGTTTATAGCAGCATAATTTGTAATAGCCAGATCTTGGAAACAACCTAAATCCCCAACTGAAGAATGTATAGTAATGATGTGGTACTTTTATACAATGGAGTACTACTCAGCTATAAAGAATGATCACATTGAGTTTGCATCCAAGTTGCATCCATTTACCTATACTCGTAAGTGAAACAAATCAAACTCATAAGTGAAATAAATCAAACTCACATGGATAAATACCATATTGTCTCCCTAATATAAGAAATGATAAGGGTACATGAGATACAAAATCCTCAATAAATACTGTAAAAGGGTAAGAATCTGCTCAATTGGAAAAACAATAGTAACTCAAGGAAAAGGAGAAAAAAATGAAAGGAAAAAATATCTGAATTTGTATAAACACACTTAAGATAGCTAAGATGATTGTGCTACAAATTCTATTCATTTTTGGAACAAAACAGTTAACATTCATAGGATAGGAACAACTTTGCATATTTGTGTCTGGTGATCTGAGATACTCTTGAAGATTACTATGTGAAGTAACAACCTTAGTTATGTTCCTACCACCTTGTTTTAAAGGCCTATATCATCATTGTTTTGGGCTCTTTGCTGTTGTTATTTATTTGTCTTTTTTCTATGATTTGTTTTATTTTGTCTTTTTTTCCCCTCTAATACAGAAAGGATAGGTGTACATGTGGAGGCTTATACATGCCTAGAACTTCTCCTAAACAGTTTATGAGAATCAGTTGTATTATGTGTGATGAAATGAACAGCTATGTTGAAGAAAAAAAGACATTGTGTATCTGTTGCTGATTTCCTATCATAATGCTGTGAAATCCAGCAATGCTTTTATTCTTTGTGTAGAGTGGTTTTAGTCCATTTTGTATTATTTAATTTCAACACACATGAAGATATGGACAGCTATTTTGAAGAGAACAAGAGACATTATAGTAGCCATTGTTAATTTTCCTATTGTCTGATTTTCAAGGCTTGTAATGTCATTATTCTGTTTTGATCAGTTTTATCCTATTTTGTTTTGTATGAATTCATTGTGTGAAGATACAGACAACTATTTAGAAGAAAACAAGAGACATTAAAGTAGCCACTGTTGATCTCCTGTTGTCTTGCTTTCAAATCCTGTATCACTTATATTGTTTTCTTCTGATCTGCTTTGTTCTGTTTTGTTATGTTTTCTTTTGCACTCTTTAAAATAAAAAAAATACAAAGACACAACTACTATCTTCAAGGAATTTGTTAGCTTACAGAAAAGACAGACAAATAACAATTCCAACATGGCATTCCGACACCTTAATAGACGTTTTAAAGAAAACATTAGTTCATTGGAGAAGGAAGACTATATAGAGGAAAGAAGCTTTCCTGAGGTTCCTAACTAAGAGAGAGCAACTTTCTTTCCTATAAGCAAAGAACCACTCCTTAAAGTATCTTACGAAGTACTGCTTTTATGCTAGGCATGGTGGCACACACCTGTAATCCCAGCACATAGGAGGCTGAGGCAGAAATATTTTCACAAGTTTGAGGCCAGCCTGGGCTACAGAATGAGTTTAAGGTCAGTTTGAACTACACAGTGAGACTTTGCCTCCACAAGAAAGAAAAAGTTTAAATCTAATTTCTACTTATTTTAAATAAGGATACCGTCACATGATTGAAAATTCAAAACACACATTTAGTAAGACACTGTCTTTCTTAGTCCCTCTTCATTTGTTTCATTAATTTCTCAGTTTGCCCCTAGTCACCCAGCACCCCCCTGCAGACGAAGATGATGTCATCAGTGCCATACACAGGCTCCAGATACATCTAATGCATCATAAGCAGTGCTAATATGTATTTCTCCTTTTTACAAATATCTTGCTAATTCAATGAATTTGTTTATTTGTTTGTTTGTTTGTCTTTGAGGTGAGATCTCATTACATAGCCCAAACTGGCCTTGATTTTGCTATATAGCTCGGGTGGCCTCAAACTCAAGATCCTCCTACCTCAGCCTTCTGAGTGCTGGGATTCCAATGGCTATTTTTATATATATAACAATTAGAAGATAGAGAGCCTTATGTTCTGGTTTGGCTTAAAACCTCTATGTTATTCTAGTAATACAATCCATTCATGGCTCCTGCTCTGGCAGCATCCATCACCATTCCTTCATTCAACAAATACCTCTTGAGTAAGAGGTACTGTTCTAAGCAATGAGACACAGCAGTGAATAAAACTGGCAATTCCTCTGCTCTGAATGAACTTGTTAGTGGAAATTTCCTCTGTCATTAGAGTACATACGTCCTTGCCTAGCATGGACAAGGCCCTGGGTCCAGTCTTCAGTAGGTATTTCCCAAGAAAACCTCTTTTAAACTGGAGGAAAACAGGAAAAGAAAAAATTCTTCCTCCTTGTCAAAAAATATTCCACATATTCCAGGAAATAAAGGACAGAAAATAATGTTATAATACATTTACATTCTTAATTTCTCATTTTCATTGGCATTGACTTCAGTTACTATAATTACAAACCATCTATTATGGAAATTTATTAGCAATAAATTTTTATCATAAAGGCTTGTAAGAGGCTTTGAAACTTCCTTTTAAAAGATTATTTCTTTGCTGGTACATTTGTTCTGCACCCATCTGTTCTGCATTTTGGTACTTCTTTGTATCCTGTTTTGTTTCAATGTGAAAATTCTGGAAAGCTGTTAGAGGTGTAGTGATTATTGTTATTTTGATAGACAAAGCAGTATGCCAGGAAAACTGTTATTTATCTTACTTTCTCCTTTGTTGGTAAATTAATGAAATTTCCTCAGTTTTCAAAGCAATTGAAATATTATCATTTCTCACCCAGCTACTTGTTTTACATCTTTGTTTTGCTTATCATTTGCTTACCACCTCTCTCTTAATTTTATACAACTTCACTTCTAATCTATTCATCAAACCTGTTCTGACTAAAACTTCCTCTTTATCCAGACCCTTCTAGAACTCATCTTTGATATCTGTGAGCATACTCTTCTTTCTGGATGCCACTCAAAGTTCATTTTCTATAGTAACTCTCATTTGTAATCTCATGAGAAGTAAAGGACATCAGTGAAGACAAGGTGGGGAAGTGAAAATAAATGTAAATGAACATAGCCTAAGAGGTCAGAGGCAGAAGTGAATTACTGCAGAGGCTCAGTAAGGGCATGTTTTTATTTTAAATGCAAGAAGAGACTTAGAAGTCACTTAGAGCAATGGTCTCATTCTATAAATAAAATAATGAGGTATATATTAGGATGACTTTGCTTGCAAGTAACAGAACACAACAACAATAAGGAAATATATTCTACTACATCCTGTGAGGTCCAAACAGTGCACAGCGACCCCAGGGCTAATCTTCTTTACAGCACCTATCATGTATTGTGTACACTTCTGGGTGTGAGCAAGATGGCCACCGCAGTTTTATGACTTACCTCAGAGTCCTTCAAGTTGGAGTAAGGGAGCAATGAAAGAAGGACCCTATGTCTCATTCTTGAGTTACTTTTCAAGAGTAAAGCAACTTGATCAAGAAGACTTAATATTTACACTATTCTAGGATTTGCCCATTTCTAAAGGCATAATTGACAAGGAAAATGGGATGTCAAGACTGACCTGGATGAAGTAGGAACTAAGCTTGAGGTAGCATGAATGCTGGACAATCAAGGCAAAACAAATTGACCATAATCAAAACATTAGATATAGATCTAAGAGTTACTTTGACTCTTGTATTTGTCCTACTACAATTCTAAAAATTTGCCTATTTTCTTGTTCTCTAATCATGGATTCTACTGTTCTTTTTGCAGACTTCTCTAGATAGCTTACTTTTTTTTCTGGTTTCCTTAGGATTCTACAAAAGTGGTGCAGGGTAATGCTAAGCACTGACTTTACAGCCAGACTGCTTTGATTCAAATATAGGCCCAGCCACTCCCAACTGTGTCACATTAGGCATGTTATTTAATTTCCTTACTCATCTATAAGGGATGACAACCAAATCTACCTTACAGGTTCTGTGAGAAATAAATAAGGTAATATATATTAAGTGCTCATAACAGTACTTGCTACATAATAAGTCCTCTATAAGTGTGTAATATTATTAATAAGAGGCATCTACTGTTTTTGCCTCTCCAGGACCCCTTCTCTCTGCTTCTAATAAATGTTCCAACTTTTCCTTCAAAGAAGCAGCCCTCTAGCATACCATATGGTCTTGACACAGTTCTTAGTATGAACAGCTTCTAAATCCAGTTGGGCAAATTGTGAGTGCAAAGGGCAAGATAGGTGAATCTGATTATTTTCCCCTAGATCTGAATCTTACACAGAATGACTCAGACAGAAAACAGGTAAAATTCAGTCTCCCTGATTTCAAGTCCTAAAGAGGTATTTCCTGACTTCCTATTCCCTGTATCCTTGGAACTGTTTTGTCCTTTCCAAAATCTGATTAACACTCTCCCTTTGATTCTATTAGCTACCCAGTACCATTTAACAAATTCCCTTTTCTGCTAAAAAAAAATACCAAAATTGATTTCTGTAATTATCATTGAACAAATAGGATTTCCTAAATTAAATCACAAACAAATTTTATTTTTGTCACTGATTGTGTCCTTAAATCTAAAGTCTACCCTGCATAGATAACACAGTGGCTCTGACGTCAAACAATCTGGGCTCATTTTAACTCCATCTCTGTGTTACTCAATATATCTTTGGCTCATTTTCCTTAGCTGTAAAATGGGGAAATAATAACACTGCATCACTGGGTTACTTTTTGGTCATAGGAGAGTCAGGTAAGAAAAGGAAACTGAGAAAGCCTTGACAACTTCTTCTATGGGAAACTATCCGTGAAATGGACACACATAAACTGATTCATATAACCAGTCCAGAAAAGAAATTTATATCACAGCCCTCCAAAATTGAAAAAGGATACCCTGGCATATTGTTATGTTTAATAGATATGATTCTTACCAGGTTTAAAATGCTTTCTTCTAAATGTTACCCATTATGAGTTTTCAACTAGACCAACTCTTCATTGTTTCTTTTCTATAAGGATACTAAGCATAGAACAAGGAGAAAAAGGAAAAGGGGTGGCCCTGAAGCAAGGCCAGCAGATTGCTATAGCTGCTGGTTTCAAACAGGAGTCTAAAGAGAATTATTTCTGTGGTCTGTTGGCCATTTCAGAACTTTGGAAATGTAATGGTCAATTCATCAGAAAGAAATAGCAGGTGAGTGTGGCAGACTTTCTGCGGCCTGCAGGAAAGAGACCTTGGCGCCTCGGGACCTGCACCGTGCAGTTGACTCAGGGTGCAGGGAGAACAAGGAACTCCACCCCTCTCTGGGGGGGGCGGCTGAGAGTGTGGCAGACTTTTGGCAGCCCGAAGGAGAGAGACCCTGGAGCCTCAGGACCTGCATCGTTGGGTTGACTCGGGGTGCAGGGAGAACAAGGAACTCCTCCCCTCTCTGGGGGGCTGCTGTGAGCCTGCCAGCACGTGGGCTGAGAATCAAACATCTCATGTCATCCTGTCCCCTATCCCATGTGGTATGTCCCCCTACCCCCCCACCCCCGCTTAGCAAGTGAGAGCCAGTGAACTACACATCTTGTGAAAAGATTGGCTATGTTATTTAGTATTAACTCCCCGTATGCAAAGATATGGACAACCATTTGAAAGAAAACAAGAGACATTATGATAGATAGTGAAGATCTCTGGTTGTCTAGCTTTGAAATTTATGCTTTCTTATGTCCCGTTCTGTTCTGTTTTGTTGTGTTTAACTTTACCCCCTTTAAAATTTAAAAAAAAAAAAAAAGGAAAAGGAAAAGGGAGAAAAATGATAGAAAAACTATATATCTTACTTGGCTTGTGCCAGACAACCTGGTGCAACCACATTCTGATTCTCCTCCTGGATCTGGAGTGCAGTGAGCTCTACCATGTTAACCGTCACGTCGTTTGTGTGGCCTGGAAGCTGTGGAAGCACTGAAATGATCTTCTCTATCAAGTTGTCTCCATGATGTCCAACCGCTCCTGAGTAAATGTAAACACAAGAAGGGAGGAAAATCTAGCTGCATAAATTCTCCATAATGTACCTTCTATCAAAAATAACAGATATTTTTATTTTCTGTTGCACAACTCAATAACCAAAACCTAATACTTTGCCCTTTGTAAAACTAATCATATTCAAAATTACCTCTCAATGTGTGCCACATGGTTTGCACTTAATGCCACAAGAGCTGGTATTACTTCTGGTTACTATAATATCTCCAGCACCTAGCACAGCACCGACATGCAATAGGCTAAGTAAAATATCAGCATATACTCAATCAACTAAATCGTGTCATAGGCAGATTCTAAAATTTTAAAGCTTACTTTTATTTTCATTTTACATTGTTTTATTTTTTATTTTACAAACACACTAAGTCCCAAAATAGTAGATCTTCCATCCACTACAACCTATGTTTACAACAATAAATGCCCAGGTCATCAAGTTCACTCTGTACTCACAATGTCTAGCATGAAAACTGGCAGCTAGTGGGTTCTCACTAAATATTTATTGTACAAAAGCAAGAATACGTGAACAACTGGTACAGTACCCCCTGTGATTAATGTTTTCTGTGTACCAAGCACTGATCAAGAAGTTTTACGCAGTAATAAGAACTGTAGGAGTAATAAAACCCAAAATGTGTAAAAAAGAAAGGAAAAGAAAGTGCTCTAAAGGATATAACTGCATGTATATTTAAGTGTGTAAGATAGATAACCATATTACTAAGTTTTTGTTGGATCATTGAACAGAACTTTTTGCAGCCTCACTGTTTGAATGTCCACTTTGTATGCTTTAATTTTGTAAGTTGAACAAATATTTCTAAGATGACAATATGTAATTTATCAACTAGTGATTTCTTATTTTTTTTGAAATTTTGTATCATTTCTATCCTTTTTTCTGTTTTGCTTTTTTTAAGTAAAATTTCAAAAAAAATAAAAGAAGTTTTACATGTATTAGCTCTATTAATAATTAATGAACTCAAATTAAAATCCAAGATTAATGACACACTCTAATTCTTTTTTCCATGAAGCCAAGTTATTTTTACAAAACCCATCCCTGTTTAGAAGTCATCACTCCAAAAACAACTGGGACTTAATAATAATAATTCTTTATAATTCAATTCACGCCAACAATGACTTGGCTATATAATAAGTCTTTAAAATCAAATTCACTTTCAATTAACTAACACTGATTCCTAATGTCTATTTCTCTTTCTTTCTCTCTCTGTGTTCATTTTTCCCAAGTCACATTAATGGAACAGAAGAACTAGGTAGAAAAGACTAAGCCAAGAACCCAAAGAATCATTATGTTCTTCTTCATCACAACAGCTAATACTTATCAAGGGCCTATGACAGTGCTGGCAAACCTATGTCCTGCATATTACTTGTATTTCTTTTAATATAAAAGATGTTAATATGAGTTGTTATTTTTCTAAACTAAAACCTAAGTATTCAGGTTTAATTTCTGTGTTGACCCTTTGCAATAAATAAGTAGGTTTTGGGTTGCAGTTTAGGTACTCATCTGTAAAAGTTTCACCCTCACTGGCCTATATAATATACCAAGTACTAGGTTCCATACTGCATATTTAATTCTTACAATGACTTTAATATGTAGATATTACCATATTCAGTTACACAGTAGAAAATGAACTTACATCACTCACTCAAGATTAAGTACTACATTTCTACAACTATCACTACCACCATGGTCTCACATGCCTCAGTACGATCAGCACCTCTGGGGAGCAAGCCGCATCTACATCACCCTGCTCCTGGGTTCTACTATTCACTTTCTCCAGACAACAGTATTAGGTGACTTGTGGTAAGTACAAGTGTTATTTTTACTCACTACAATAGAAGTATTTTTACCACTTGAACAATAGGATTCATAGGACAGTTATTCATTAAGGAAATATCAGCCCTATGTATTACCAATATAAAATCATAATACAATGTTGAAACATCTTTTTACCAAATGAAACTGTAATGATTTTAAAGTTAACTAAGATGACTATAAGATATCCATTAAAAGACTTTACTCTGGCTTCATCACCTCCAAGGCCCCTGCTTTTGTCACTGACCACCACACACAAATGACTTCACCCCACTCTAGAGATCTCTCCTCCTTCCCCATGCTCCAAACCCTGCACCTTGGCCAGTGCTTTCCTCCCTATGAGGCACCAGCCATTTGGACTGAATTACCAAAGTAAGAGGGAAGCCAAGCCCTTATGATTTTTATGTACTCTGGAAGTGGCACAACTAACTTTTAGGGGTTCACTCTCATTGGTTTATCATCACATCTTGTTAATTCTTCAGCATTCAATTGAGGTTGTTTTTTGTAGTTTTCTCCTGGGCCTTAAACATAGTAGCTGAATTTTCCTTTTCATTTTTAATTACTGCCCTAAATCTACACAAACAAACTTCCCATTTGTTCCCTTAAAAAAACATTTTCAAAACTGAATATTGTTTCATATGATTTTATGTACCTAAAAATACAACTTCACTAATTTAAAGATGACCTCCAAAGTTAACCTAGTGGCAGAAAGATCTTTAACACATATAAAGTGAGATAGTTACACTAAAAACTCTCACTTTGATAACTGAAAAAGAAAAGATACTAAACTTGGACACTTACAGAAATACTGACCCAATACTGTGATACCAGGTTAGCTACTTAATACTTACATTCTTTTCGTTAAAGAAAAACTTTTGAGCCTTAATTTCTTTAATCGTAAAATGATAGATAATACTAACTCACCTAACTTGTAATAAATTAATGTGAAAATGATTTTCTTTGAGACAGAATTGTCATTTCTGTCAAGTTAGGCAGAAATATTATAGGCAGTCAGGCAGGTCTAAGCACTCCAAGAAGATGGTGCAGAAGATGCGAACACATTACAACTGTGTTGTAACTGTGTTACAACTTCATTCATTGAAGGCCAGAGCTCAAGACAAAGATGAAGTGACCACACCTACTTCCCTAGGGATAAAAAATAATGATTGATATTTTAAATAGGCATCAATCACCTGGATGAGGGACCAAGACTTACACCCTGCCTTCGAGGACTACACTTGTAATCTTATTGGTTGATCATAGTTTTGTCCCTCTTACACCCACCTCATGATTTCATAACCACCTCATGATTTTGCTCTAAGAAACTTCCTTTGAGAAGTGGACTTGTGGGCAACATACTTTCTGGCCCCCTTCTATCTCTCTCAGACATAAGCTTTCTTTCCCTCAATAAATATTTCCTAAGCTTAACCTTTGCCATTGCTTAGAATTCATTCTTTGATTTTGGGAACGTGAACTAAGCATACCAGACATTAAGCAGGTTAAAAGATATAAAATCATATAATATCACTGTATCATTTTGAGATCCTATATCATCCATATATCATATTTGGGGTTTCCATCTAGATAATTGCATCAAGATAAGAGTTTGCTTTTGTTTCACAGATTTTGGGTTGTGACTCACTTAAGTAATCAAAACTTGTCATCCTTGTTTGTCAATGACTTATGCCTTGAAATTTTATACCTTGACTTTAACAATTGTTTATGACTTGAATTTTGATGCCTTGTCTCTTCTATACATTATTTTGTTAAAATTGATAGTAAATTTAAATTAAGATCATTGAAAGATTATGTATATTATATATAATTATCTATGATGGTAAGTAATCAACCACTATTCTAAATAATAACATTACTTTCAATAGCATTATTCTAAAAATAGTACTTTGAAAAAAGAAAAAGAGCCAGGCATGGTAGTACATGCCTATTATCTCAGAACTTGGGAGACTGAGGCAGGAAGACTGCCATGAGTTCAAGGCTTACTTGGGCTACATACTGAGTTCAAGGCCAGCCTGTACTACATAACAAGACCTTATCTTAAAAAAAATTTTTTTTCAAGATTTGGAAGACAGATTTTACTGAGACAGACTGTTCCTAATTGCCTTTCTTTACGCTAGATGGAATGTCAAGATTGTTCTGCCTCAGTTTCTTTATGGTCTGATCTTTCTCTGATCTCATTTCTGATCTTTACTTGATACTCTGCACTTTCCTTTGTTTGGAAGCATACAAGATTAGAGAAAAAACTAAACTGTTACATATTTTTCCTCCTTCCCAACAACTAAGAACCTTTAACTTAAGCCTGTATAAAAAGAGTGTTTGTTAACAGCAAAGAAAGGGAAGTCATCTTAAAAGAAGTTAGCTCAGGCTTTTATCTGCCCTTTATAGAACTCTAACAAACAGTGGCTTTTCTGCCAGCTAGTTAAATGCTCTTATATTAGCTGCCACTCTTAAACCAGAGGATAGGTTCCCCAGAAGCTTCAGGTCAATCCCCAGTGAAGCCTCTGAAATGTTTACAGGACTGGCAGCTGGCTTCCTTTCTGGAGACAAGTCTCTGGTAGCATGGAACCACAAATGAAAGCTGGGAGGACAACTGAGAGGTCATAGCAAATGTAACTCTCTGTTGGATAGTCAAAGATTCCTCCCTGAGTCCTGATAGCCTGCCTGTATATTTAGCAGAAAAATCTCCACTTATCTATCATCTCTACATGCACTCCTCACTGAGGTGAGAAGAAACTTTCTCAGCAATCATTTGGTATCCTCTACCCAAAGTGACCAGAGACAACACTATTAGAGTCTCTTAAGCCTCCATTAAGAACTCGAGCTACAGATTTGGAATTTTTTCTCTGCTAGTAAGTTATAAACTCACCTTAAATTCTTCACCAACTCACTGGTAGTAAACTTTAGAATTATCTTGTAGTTAGATCACATGATCTCTCCAAGAGATCAGGGTGAGGCAGCTTACAACAACTATTTGCTTTCACAGAGGAGAATGACTATCAAGTAATTCACACTTGCACCTTACATATGCTAACTAAGAGTAAAAAAGGTAATAGTTAGAATTTCTCTTCTTTCATGTGCATGTAGAAAACTGACAAGTGTGCCTTTACTAACATATAAATTGTGTTTGCAAGGCAATCAGTATAAGTTTAACTGTGAGCTTCAGAGACACAGAAATTTTAGAGTGGACTTCAAGTAAAACTTAGCCTTGTCTTGCTGCTAAGAAAGATTGCCTCGGTGATTAGATATATAAGTTAAGGTGATCTAGAGGTGACCTCTACTGCAGGTTATGAAGTGATCCAATCACTTTTAATTTGCCCTGATATTCTTCTCGTTTTGAAAGAACTGAAAAGCAGTGGTTTAGATCTCTGATTCTTGTTTTGCTAGCAGTGCTTCCTTCTTTAAACATGACTGTCACAGCTAGAATCAATTGCAGCTTGCATTTTTAGAAACATTGGCTAAAATAAGGTATATGGGTTTCCAAGGAAGATAAGGTCTTGATCCAGTAAGTGGCTAGTCTGACCCAACCTATCTTCTCTCTCTCTCCAGATGAAAGTCATCTGCTCTGAAAGCAGATGTCAGGAGACATCTAGAGGATATAAAACTCAAGTAGAAAAGGGATACCGATCTTGTATTTTGAATAGGAGATTCAAAGTCAAAAACTCTTACTCCTTTGGAATGTATTCTTAAAAACTGGAAAATATCCTACCCACTTATATTTAGGGAGAGTGGTTTAATATTTTTCTGCACCCACACATGGCCTGTCCAACCCTTAGAGCCAAAATGAAATGCAGAGGCAAATACTGATTATGATACTACTTCACAGCTACAACTGTGCTATAAAAGAAAAAGAAAATGCTCAGAATTACCTTATGCTCAGTTTCTTTGCATTAAGAAATAATCCTTACTTGTTTTCAAAATGTAAAGGGAAACCAGACAGTTCTGGCCCTTAAGGCACCTACTATTGCTGAGCCTGAGGCTACTTTTCCTCACCTTTTGAACCTTGATGGTTAGGCTTTCAAGACAACCTTAATCAAAGCTTCATCTACTATTACTGAAACTGAGGAAGAGGCTTCCAAGAAAAACTTGATCAAAGCCTCATCCACTATTATTTGAGTCTGAGTCTTTCCTTTCTTGCCTTTTGGGTCCTAAGGATGAGGCTTCTAGGCCACCCATAATTGAATCCTCTGCAGCTCTATCCATCCTTAGCTGATTTTATTCAAACTCTTCAAGGACAGTATCACTTACAGGAAGTAAATGGTGAATACAGCAATGCCTGCATTCATATGTCCTTTTCTCATAGGGACTTAAAACAATCAAACAAGATCTAGGAAAGTTTTCAGACAATTCTGATAAGTACATTGAGGCCTTTAGAGGATTTACTCAGAGTTACGAACTAGACTAGAAAGATGTGATATTACTCTAAAATCAAACACTGGCTTCTAATGAGAGACACTAAGCATTACAAGCTGCTATTACATATGGGGATGAAAAGCATATTGTTAATTTTAGAGGCAAAGAAGGCATCAGCCAGTTGAACAGCTGGTTCCCACTGCAGCCTAAGCAGTTTCTACCCAAGACTCCTTCTGGCCTACAAACAAAATGGGAGGATGCAACAGGAGAATCTTCAAACATGTATTCTTGAAAGTCTAAGGAAGACAAGAACTAACTCCTTCAATTATTTTTAAATTGTCAACTATTCACTAGAAGAAAGGTGAAGACCTCTCTGCCTTTACATCTTTTACAAGAGACACTAATAAAACATACTTTGCTGGCTCCTGATTTATTAGAAGGCCAAATTATTCTTGAAGACAAGTTTATTACCTGGTCAGCCTCAGATTTAAGAAAAAGCTGCAAAAGATGGCTTTTGCATAAGATAATTCACTTGTCACTTTAGTCAGAATTGCCTCCTCAGTATTTTATAAGTGAGACCAGGAGGAAACCAAGAGAAGAAAACAAAGAGACTAAGAAAAAGCAGCTGCCTTGGTTGTGGCCTTAAAAGGAGTAGATCCTAAGTCTGATTCTCAGGGCTCCAAGAAGAGCTCAACAATTAAACTAACCTGCTGCCACTGCAGAAAACCAGACAACCTTAGGACAGACTGCAATTACAGGCCCCGAGAGCCATGCCCTCATTGCAAAGGTGACCACTGGAAGTTGATCTGCCTCCTGAGGTTGAGGCCTGAGAGCACAGACCCATCTCTCCAGCTAGTCCAGCAGGATTAAAGAGTCCTGGGCCACTCTCTGCCTCCTCCCTCTGACCAGACTATCATCTCCACGGAGGAACTCCCAGTAATCATGGCTATAGAAGGAAAAGAAACCAGCCTATTGCTGGACACTGGCTTGAGTCTCTTGGTCCTTCTTTCCAATCCTGGCCTTTTTTCGAGCCACCATACCTTAGTGAAAGGACACTCTGGAGAGGAGGTAACTCCCCGTTTCTAACAACCACTGGGCTTTAACTATTTTTTTTTTTATACATTCCCCTCCTGGGGAGAGTTACTTTATCTTGTCTGGATAATGTAATATATATTCAACCAGGTCAGGTAAGCTACCTCCCCTCATGGTGACAGAAGTAAATCCTCAAGTATGGGCAACTAAAGGTAAAGTCAATAAAGCAATGAGTTTCCCCAATACAAACACATCTCAAAAATCCTGTTTTTCCTCACCAGAGGCAATACCCCAAGGCCTAAATTTAAAACAAGATTATTATCTATAACTGATAATTTAAGGGCACCATGTTTACTTAAAGCCTATAACAGCCATTTGCAGCTATAGGCCAGAAAAAGAACCAAAAAGTTAGTCTACCCTTCCCATGAGCCAGTGGCAGTAGTAGGCCAGGAAGAGAATCAAGAAGTCAGCACCTTTCCTGTGAGCTGGGAAGAGGAATAAGAAGTCATCTCACCCTTGACAAAGTAACTGAGTAGCCACTAAACTACACTCTTAATGGTCCTGGACACAATCAAATTTCTTATAAGAATGCCGTTGAGACTTCTCTGTGGAGTCTAGTAAAACCCCTATTAAGTATGTGTAACGGTCTTATCCTGAGTACCAACAACTATAAAAATCAAGATGCTATTTTCAGATATGAGATGATTATATATGGTTAACTTCCACTATAAGACATCTTAGTAGAAAAGCCCCCTATGTGGGGAACAGAGAAATTCCTCCTATTCTCATTGGCCTAACACTACTAAATATGTGGGAGGAACATCCCCCAAGCAGGGTATATATACAATAACTTTATAGGTTTAATACTGGTTTGCAACAGACAGATTTAATAGCCCTGGAATTAAATAGGAAGCCCCTAATGACACTCTTCAGTGTTGTGGAACCAATTTGTGTCCCTGGCTGCCTCCTGAATGGATAGGGAGATGCATGTTGTTATTTGAGTGGTTACAAGGCAAGAGTATCAAAAGTATCCACAAACCTACAAACTTAGTCCATCTGCAACATCAGTGGTCTAGAAGTGTATTTCATTTGGCTTCTATCTATGCCTTCCCTCGAATTAGAGAATGTCATGCAACACTTCAAGGCCTTGACTAACTATATTCAGTGGGCCTTAAATGACACCACAACTGATCTTCTCTCTCCTGAATGAAGAATTAAAATTAATGAGGCAAGTCATCTTCAAAAATTGGATGGCATTAGACATTTTAACAGCACCACAAGGGAGTACTTGCACAATTGTAAAAGCTGAATGTTGTATGTACATTCATGATCCTTCTGCTACTATGTCACTGACTGCTCAAGACATTACATGACAGGTTAATATCATGTAGGATTCTGAAATTTCTTTGACCTTCTCCTTACCCTTTTTGTGGGAGGCTATTACTAGCCCTTCCTGGTGGAAAATTTTGCACTGTACTCACAATAATCTGTTGATCTATTTAGGCAATGCATGCTTAACTGTTTCTTTGGCTTTCTCTTCTCCAGACTTAAAGCTACATAACTACCAAGACAAGAACATCTGGTGTCTATGAAGCACTGCTACATAGACCCTCTGTAGAGCTTCTCTACTGTTGATCACAATTACACCCCCCCCTTTCAGCCTAAAGTAGTTAGAACAGTTTTCAACTCTTGCCCCTTCACGGCAGTTTGAGTATCTCTTCAGAGAGGGAAATACAGGCCAGAGATTTAGCTCAGTGGCATAAGTGCCTGCCTTGCAGGTGTACGATCATGAGTTCTATCCCTGGTACAAAAAAAAAAACCCACAGAGGAGGAAATATTACATATAGTTAAATTACATAGAAATATTATATATTATAGGCAGTCAGACAGGGGTAGGCCCTCAAAGGAGACAGTGCAGAACACAAGAATGCATTACAACTATAAGTAGAGGTACATTAGTTGAAGGCCAGGCCTTAAGACAAAGATGAAATGACTATAGTTACTTCCCCAGAGATAAATAATGATTGATATTCTAAATAGGCATGAATCTCCTGAGTAGGGGACTATATCTGACCCAACCCTTCCAGGACAGGTACTTGTTGTTTCCATACACACTTGTTATGTGATTTGCTTCCCTATTGGATCAGTATTACCATAGCAGCTATACTAATAATCTCATTAGCTGATCATAGCTTTGTCAAACTCACCTTGTGATGTTACTTGCTTCTGCATTGGATCACCATTACCTAAGCAACTATACTTACAATATCACTGGTTGACCATAATTATGTCCTATGTTGTACATACTCTCATGATTTTATAACCACCTCATGATTTTGCTCTATAAAACATCCTTTGAGAAGTGGACTCATGAGCAACCCATCTTCCAGAGCCTCTCAGTGTCTCTTAGACACAAGCTATCTTTCCCTTCATAAATACTTCGTACTCTTAATCCCCACTGTTGCTTATAATTATTTTTAAAATTTAGGGAACATGACTTCAGCCTATGGGACATATAGCAGGTTGGGAATTATATTTCCTAGGCAGGTCCCTCTATCAGAGGTCAACTATGTAGTCCAGGATGGCCTCAAACTCACAGCAATCCTCCTGCCTCAGTCTCCTGAGTGCTAGGATTACGAGCATACACCACCATGTTCAGTGGTGAAAGTGAATTTTATCCAGAAAATAATCACATGTGATAAGCTAATGTCATTATTTTCTTTCTTATGTTTTACTGTAAGCACCAAATTTTACTCTACACAAAATTGTAGATTTTGAGAATACGTGCATATCCTCTGTATCTGTGAATGACTAATAACTTTAAAATCTCAGAAGCAATTAGAAAAAAATGTGTGTTAACCTTAATAAGTGTCTAGTTGGCAACATTTAATCCACTCATTCATTCATTCAATTAAAGATACTAAATAGCTACTGTTTTCAAGCTGTTCTTCTCTGAGTTGGTTAATAAGCAGCAAATAAAAGAGAAACTCCACCACCACCACAAAGCTTTCATTCAAGGAGGAGAAAACAAGCTATAAGCAAACAGTTAGAAGTGTCTGGCAGTGGTAAAAGCTATGACAAAGAAAGCACAATAAAGTGTTAGAGGGCGTAAAGAAAGTGATCAGGGTATCAGGCATTTAAATAGAGACTCAAAAAAAACAAAAAATAAATTCATGTTGATACTGAAAGGAGAACATTCCAGGCAGAGACAAAGAGGAAATTCAAAAGCCCTGAGACTTACTATACACGGTAGTGCATGCCCAGAGTACCAGAACTCTGGGAGGCTTACGCAAGAATATCTCAAGTTCTAGGTCATCTGAGAAACCTGGCAACTTAGCTAGACTTCGTTTATAAATGGACGAATGGATAGATAGCTCAGCAAACAACAAGGACAAACTCTTATGCATGATGTTTTGCTAGTCTAATAAATGATAAGGTGACCAGTGTGCCTGAAGGGCAGTATGCGAAGGGAGACTGAAGGGAGAGATAAACATAGGCAGGTCATGATGTGTGGCCTGAATACAATGGTAAGTAGTTGAGAACAGGCATGATGGGAGGCTGTTGAGGACTGTGAGAAATAAGTCAAAGGCTTGTGGGATTTATACTTTGATGACATCATACAACAAACTGCCTTACTAGTTGCTTATCTGTGTATGTTTTATAGTTTTGTATATCTTTTAAAAATTTACCATTTTCTTTATTCTGCTGTGCCATTCCTGCTTTGAGATTCCAGAAGAGGAGTACTAATAACTGAACACTGAATGTGGTGATGCAGAAATCACTAGGGATGCTGACAAAGGAAGTAATCTGGGAAGAAATGGAAAATAAGTCTAATTGAAGGGGAATCTAATGAAATTAGAGCAAATGATTGTGGAGACAGCAAGTGGAGACAATTCTTTCAAGTCTGCCATAAAATGTAACCAAAAAATAGCAATTAAGCTGAAGGAGTATATCTTAGTTACTTTTCTCTTTACCAAGACAAAATACCTGACACCCAAAATTAAAGAAAAAAAGATTTATTTGACTCACAGTTTATAAAGGTTTTAATCTATAATCAGCTAACTCCAAGGCAGTGTGGTATTGCAGAGGAGAAACAGTTCATTGCAGGCAGAAAGTAGCAAAGCAACCAAGGGTCAACCACAGCTCTTTCTATCCCTTAAATCTTATCCAGGCTACTTAGCAAGGATAGCAGTCACACCCTTACATCTACTGCCCTTGATTCTAACATTGCATCATAAATCAGTTCCAGTGTCACACACTCTAGATGCAACAAGAGATACACAGCCAAGTCATGAACACTCTAAAAGTAACAATTTCAAACTCCAACTTATATATCCTGAAAATCTTTCTTTCAAAATTGATGGAGAAATAAGGTATTTTCATGAAAAAGAATACCTCAAGAAATTCATAAATATCAAGCTAGATTATAAAAACAATTCCCAAAGATATCCTAGAAAGAGACAACAAAGCCAACAATACCAGTAAATCAAACAGAATGAAAAAAGAGGAGTAGCTAACCAAAATAAAAGTAATGTAATGACAGGAATAAGTTAATATTTCTCAATAATAACTCTGAATGTGAATAATCTAAATTTCTCAATCAAAATACAGGCTGGCAGAATGAACCAAGAAACAAAATTCAACAATATGCAGTTACAAGAAACATATTTAACTCAAAAAGAAACCCACAGACTAAAAATCAAAGGAGGAAAACAATATTCCATGTAATAGGATACTGGAAAAAAAAGAAGTAGCTATCTTTATTTCAAACAAAGTAGATTTCAAGTGAAAACTGATCAAAAGAGACTAAGAAGGTCACTAAGCATTGACAATGGGAACAATTGAACAGTAAGATATAGCAATAATAAACATATATGCACCAATCAGTAGCACACTCAACTTCATAAAACAAACACCAATGGACAGGAAAAAATCAGAAAAACACCAAAAGGATTATAATGCAGGGACTTAAATATCCCATTGTAACAAACAGTTCATTTACACAAAAGATCAATGAAAAAACATCAAAAATATCAGAAAAACCAAAATTTCAAACAAATTGAATAGATATCAACAGAGCACTCAAACCAACAACAGAATACATAACCTTCTCAGCAGTACATGAGACTTTGTCCAAAATAAACCACACATTAGCCCATAACGCATGCTTAAGTAAGTGCAAAAGAACCCAAAACATCCCAGGTATGTTATCAGATTATAGTACAATGAAACTAGAAATCATTAGCAAAAGAAACTGCAGAAAAAATACAAAACATGAATATTAAACAATACCCTCTTAAATAGTCCATGGAAAACAGGTGAAACTAAGAAAGAAATTAAACATTTCCCAGAATCAAATGATAATGCCAAAACCTCTGGTCTACAATGAAAGAAGTCCTCTTAGGGAAGTTTATAGCAATGAATGGCCACATTAGAAAAACAGAGCAAACTCAAATAAACAACCTAATCATGCACCTCAAGGTCCTAGAAAAACAAAACAAAAAATTACAAATTCAAAGCTAGTGTGAGGAATAAAATTAATGACATTGTGACTAAAAAGAAAAAATGCAAAGAATAAATGGATCAAAGAGTTGATTCTTTGAAAGAATAAACAAAATAGACAAACTCTTAGCCAGTCTTAAAAGAAAAGATCCAAGTTCATGCAATTAGAAATGAAAAAGGCAAAATCACAATGGTTCCTACAAAAATCCAGAAGATCATTGTTAACTATTTTGAGGTTAGTACTCTAAGAAAATGGAAAATTCAGAAGAAATGGATAGATTCCTAGATAAATATGAACTACCAAAGATCAACCAAGATAATACAAAAGTTCTGAATAATCTAATATCAGTTAAAGAGACTAAAAAATTACCACCTAAGAAAAGTCCAGGTCCCAAAAGATTCACTGTCAAATTCTACAAGAACTTTAGAGAAGATGTAATGCCAGTGGGTCCTGAAACTCTTTAATGAAAGCAAAAGGAAAGGAATACTTCCAAAGTCATTACTGGAAATAAGCATTACCCTTATTCCACAACCAGAAAAAGACCCAACCAAAAAGAACTACTAGCCAATCTGTTTACTGAACATCAGTGCATAAATCCACAATAAGATACTGAAAAAAGGATGCAGCAAATCATCAAAAAGATTATCTATCATGATCAAACAGAATTCATTCCAGGGATGCAAGGATAGTTTGATATATGCAAATGAGTAAATGTAATATGCCACATGAACAGAAACAAAGACAAAAATTACACAATTATCTCAATTGATGCAAAAGTCTTGACAAAAATCCAACAACTATTCATGATAAAAACCCCAAAAAACTTAGGTATGGAAGGAAATTTTCTTTGTTTTTTTAATTTTATTTAAAGAGAGAAAAAAAAAACAACCAGACGAAACAGAAAAATGGTAGCAACAATACAGAATTCCAAAGGGAAAAAAATAAAAGATCCAAAAACAAACAAACAGACAAAAAAACCAAAACAACAACAACAAAAGACCAAGAAATCACCATTTGATACGTTACATACTCTCATCATTGGAAATAGTTGTTCAAGTTACAAAATTAAAGCATACAAAGTAGACATTCAAACAATGAGACTGGTAACAGTTCTGTTTAACAATCTAACAAAAGCATTAGTATGGTCATCTATCTTACACACTTAAACTTACATGCAATTATATCCTTTAGAGAACTTTCTTTAGAAGGAAATTTTCTTAATCTGATCAAAATCATTTATGACAAACCTACTGCCAGTATTATATTAAATCAAAAACATTAACAACTACTTTGTAAATCTGCATACCAATAAATTGAAGAATTCAGAAAAATGAGTAAATTTTCAATTTCAGCACTTGAGAGGTTGAGATAGTAGGACAACTGTGAGTTCTAGGTCAGCCTGACAGAGTTCAAGGCCAGGCTACATTACATGATGAGGCTCTATCTCGAAAAACAAAAAATGAATATCAAAGTTGGACAAAGAAGATTTAAAAACTCAAATAACTCAACATGCAAGGAAATTGAAGTAGTAAAAAAAATCCAGCAACTAAGAAAAGCCCAGTTTTGGATGGTTTCATTGCTAGTTACTCCTGCAAAAATTTCAGGCAAGGTTTAAGACCAATACCTCTCAAGCTTTTTAATCAAATTGAAAGGAAAGGAATACTCTTAAAGTCATTCCTGAAAGCTATCATTACCTTGATTCCAAAGCCAGAAAGGATTCAGTTAAAAGAGACAACTATAAACCAATCTCTTCAATGAATATAGAACAAAACTTCTCAATAAGATACTCAAACAGAATACAACAAATAATCAAAAAGATTATACATTATGACCAAGTAGGCTTCACCCAGGGATACAAGAATGGTTCAACACACACAAATCAATAAATGTAATACATCATACAAACAGAAGGACAAAAATCACATGATCACCTCAATACACACAGAAAGTCATTGACAAAATCCAACATCCTTCCATGACAAAAACACTGAAGAAAATAAAAGGACCTTATCTCAATGTGATAAAAGCCTTTTATGCCAAACCTACTGCCAATGTCATACTAAATGGAGAGAAGCTGAGAGCTTTCCCTCTGAAATCAAGAACAGGAAAAGAATGTCCAATATCACCACTTCTGTTTAACATAGTATTCAAAACATGAGCAAGAGCATTAGACAAAAGAAAGAAAGAAAGAAAGAAAGAAAGAAAGAAAGAAAGAAAGAAAGAAAGAAAGAAATGGATACATATAGAAAAAGTTAAATTATGATTATTGGCAAATGACATGACCTCTACATAGAAAGCCCCATAATATCCACCAAAGATTCTTAGAAATAACCACTTACCAGTAGTATTATTTAAATACAGAATGACCACAAATTGCATTTTTCCATTAATTTTGTAAGATAATATAACAGAAAATATAAAATGAAAATTTTATTAATTTTATTCAATACAAGAATCAACTGGTTAAAATGACACCTGCCCACGCGATGCTTGGGATAGTCAATACATAAACAAATGCGCTTCTCCAGTGATGTTCGGGGCAAACTGTTAAGTGGTTCATAACCAAATTCGGTAATGAACATACAAAAATATAGCATTTCTGTATTCTAATAATAAACCCATTGAGAAAGAAATTAAGGAAAAATACTACTCAGACAAGCACCAAGAAAAATTAAATACATAGGAATTAACCTACATAAAGAAGTGAACAACCATGAAAAAAGGAAATCAAAGAGGATACCAGAAAATTGAAAGATATCCTCTGTTCCTGGATACACTGAGCCAGTATAGTCAAAATGGACATACTTCCAAAACTGTTACACAGATTTAAGGCAATCCCTACCAAAATATCAGTATCAGTTCTCCAGAACTAGTATAATCAATCCTAAAATGCACATGGAACCAAAAAAGATCTAGAATAGCTAAAGCAGTTCTGGGCAACAAGGACGAGGCAGAAGGCATCACAATCTTGGAGTTTGAATTATACTAAAAAGCTACAGTGATACAGAACAAACAGTATAGTATTGTAAAAACAAACAAACAAATTTTTAAACTGATGGAACAGGATAGAGGATGCACAAACAATTCTATGCATACTCAACTACCTTACCTTTGACAAAGAGACCAAATACTTTTGCTGGAGGAAAGATAGCCTTGTTAACAAATGGTGACTGAGAAAACTGGCTGTCCACGTACAAAACACAATCTAGGTTCATATCTCTCACCATGCACTAAACTAAAATCAAAATGGCTCAAATGTCTAACTATTAAAACAGGAAGCTGTTTTAATCTGCTGGAAGACAAAATAGGTAAAACTCATAAAGACACAGATATAGAGAAAGACTTTCTGAACAGAACCCCAGTTGCATAAGAAATAATACCAAGGATGAGCAAACAGGATCACATTAAATTAAAAAGCTTCTGCACAGCAACAGAAACCACTAACAGAGAGAGCCTACAGAATGGGAAAAAAATTTGCCAACTATTCCTCAGCCAAAAGGCTAATATCTAGGCTGTATAAAGAACCCAAAAACTTAGAATCCCTCCCCAAATTTAAAGATCCAATCAAAAATGAGCATCTGAAATAAACCAGACACTTCTCAGATAAAGAAATACAAATGGTCATTACATAGTTGAAAATGTTCGACATTGCTGGTCATTTGAATAATGCAAATTAAAACAACATTGAGATTACACATCACTCCATAAATAATTACCTTTAAGAAATCAAATAACTAATGTTGGAGAGGGTGTGAGGAAAAGAAACATTTTTTTCATTGCCAGTGGGAGTGTAAACTACCACAACCATGGTGAAAATCAGTATGGAGACTCCTCAAACTATTGAAAATAGAAATTCCATTTGACCCAGTTATTCTCCTTCTAGGTATCTTTCCAAAAGACTTCAAGACCTCATATTACAGAGATACCTGCATACTCCTATTAATAGTAGCTTGAAGCATGGCTAACCAACTGTACAAAGAGAAGACTGTATAATTCAAAGAAGTTTTTTCACTATTTGACAAGGATAGTGATAGAACTATAACCACCAAAGAACTGACTACTGTAATAAAATCTCTTGAACAGAATTCCACATAAGCAGGACCTTATTAATAAAGTAGGTGCTGATAGTAATGGTACAACTGACTTCCCTGAATTTCTGACAATGGTGTCAAGAAAAATGAAAGAGACCAACAATGAAAAAGCTATTAAAGAAGCACTCCACATGTTTGACAAGGATACCAAAGGTTATATTGTAAAGTGGAGCTTCACCATATATGATGGCAAACCTTGGAGGCAAGTTAACAGATGAAAAGAATGATGAAATGATGAGGGAGGTAGATATTGATGACAATAGTCAATGTAAACCATGAAAAGTTTGTACAAATGATGACAGCAAAGCTAAGACAGTGTATAGAATGTATTAATTTCCTGTATAAAATTATTTATTTGCATTTTCTTTATCTGTAACTTCTCTGTAAAAAGTTTCTCCTGCTGTCAAATAAATATGCATGTATAGGAATTAGGACTTCATTCGTTCATGTTTTCTTCCCTTATCTTACTGTCATTGCTCTGAAACCTTATTTTAGAATACTGATAGTAACATGTTGCATGTGCTTATTCTGAATATAAGCACTTCTTAACCTAGATGGAGTTGGTCAAATGAGGGAACACCTGAGTTACGCCTTTTTTTAAGTAGTTTTCTTTAGGAAATTTCAGCATGTTGTTGTTGATGTGTGGAGCTGTCACTTCGTGGACCATGGACAGTCAATAATATACACTTAAAAATTGCATTATTGAAAATTATCCAGGTATACACACCTATTTTTTTGTATTGCTGGTCTCATTCCACAAACATTTTCTTATTATTACTTGCTTTTTTAACTTTGTTCAATCACTTAAACAAAATCTTATGGCATAATTTGCTTCAATTCCATGCCAAGTTTTCTGTTTCTTTTCCAATAAAAAAAGTTACAATTCATCTCCCAAAGAAAGAAAGAACCTATCACTAGCTGGGCATGGTGGCACATGCCTATAATGCCAACATTCTGGGAGGCTGAAACAGGTTCAAGACCACTCAAAAAGAATTGTTGTTAATACTGACATGTGTAAATTTTTTAAGGTTTCCAAGTGTACAGTTCTCTATGTAAGCATAATTCCATTTTCCAGTCTTCTGAGCTACATGCAGTTGTTTTAACAAGTCAGTGCACGTTGAGGCCATATTTACCTATTATAGCATTTAACAAATTATACTGTAATTACCGGGTTTGCTCCTCTAACCTATACCATAAATGCTGTGTAAATAGTAACTATGTCCAACTAGGTCATCTTCTATACCCAATCTGAGGTACAGCAAGAGGTCAATGAATATATGCCAAATCATTGAAAGTCCTCGCATCCTCTAGAGTGATTATGAAGAATTCTGCGGTAATGCCACTTACCTGTGAGATCCAGAGTTCTATCTACAAAGACTACAGATGCTCTGCCTGTTGCAGTCTTCCTCCTGTTCTTGGCAGGAGCATAATTGGCCAGATCTGCAGCGACGACCCGGCTGAGGGCACCCACAGCAAAACACTCCTCCCGAACTCCCAAATGTTCACATAAAGAACTGAGGCCTGACACCAGGCACCGTATCTGCAGCAGCAGCTCTGGGGTCAGAGAAGTGGAATCTACCTCACCCAAGTTTCCCAGCCTCCTCTTGTCCGATCGGGCACTATTAAGTAGATGTACATCTTGGGGTAGTAGTGGAAAAAGGGAAGCAAAGGCTGGAGTCAAGGCAAGATAAGGAGCAATAGGAGCGAGCAACAAAGGTACGTGCAGCACCTCTGCTGTATAGTTCATGTTGCCCATCCATTCACACATCTTCTCCTCTAACTGCTCGAACACCGGTTGTTGTCCCTCTAGCTCGGCCGCTGTAGCCGCTGGCACGTGGTTAGCCGTGAGATGAACAGCGTGGCTCAAGGTAGTGACCACCACACAATACTGGAAGTGACTGCGGCAGATGATGTTTCGTAGTGTATCCACAGTCCGGCCTTTCAGCAGGCAGCTCAACACAAACACCGCCTTAGGCTGCTCGGCTTTGCCACCAATTGCATTAGGCTCGAACTCCCGTAGGTGGCACACAGGATCCCCCACTGCCTCCATGAGACGTGTGGACCCACAGCCCCAGTGCAGACTCTCCGCGCAGGCGGCATCGAGGTAGACCACAGCCCGTTTCACTTTGGCCAGCACCTGCTCCCACCCTTGCTGGGTAAAGGATAGCACGCCAGGGACGCTCATGGTTCAGGGTTCGCACAAACCGGGAAATCTGGTGCAGAAACTTCTATCTGAACTCACAGCTTCCGGAAATTAGGTTCTCTCAGACTTTGACAGTCAACACAGTACACGTGGTCGCCTTCTACTACATACGCAATAAAACAGCGCGCGGTGATGACATAACGAAACGCTGATTGGTTAGTGAGGAGGCGGGTTGGGGAAGTGGGCGGGTCTCTGAATCTAGGCTTCCTGTAAAGATCGCAGGGAGCTGAACGGCTCTATTTTCGTCATTCTTTCTGTTATACTAGTTACTTTCCCCTACTACCTGAGAATTCGCGGGACTAGTAAAAAAACTAATCTCCAGAGTGATATCATCCTTGGATAGGAACACATGTCTGAAAGTACAGTCCCTTTCCCTAGCCAGAAAAAATAATGAAAACACCCGATTGCTGTATAATACTTTGTAGTACAGACTGCAGTAACATACATTATTCACAAGAACTTCATTTAAAAGAAAAAAACACAGTGACCTCATTTCAACATTCTCCATCTTTTTCCCCAGCTTGTTCTTGAATCTTAATCTGCTTTAAAACGCCTAAAGTATATTTCTTGCTCTCCATCCTTTCTGCCACTTCAGCAAAGCAAATCACTTAACAAAACAATTGCAAAGATCCTCTATCACTGTCTTGCTTTGCACCTCTTCCTGCTTCAATTTTCTTCCTAAACTGATTCTGTCATTTTCCTACTTAGAAGCTTTACTTAGACTTGTTGAATATGGGACATTACCAGAATCATTAAAAGATAACAAAATCTTTCATGATTCCTCAGCTTTTCTCCTCTGTTTCTAGACTGGAACAATAGTTCCTGCACAATAAAACCAACGGATTGAGCCAGACTATTTTATTGGTTCCGTTTTTCTTTTTTTTTTTTTTCTTTTTCTTTTTTTTTTTTATTGCACCAGGGATTGAACTCACAACCTCACACTTGCCAAGCAGATGTTTAAGCCACTGAGCTAAATCCCTAGCACAGTTTTTCAACCAATAATTATTAAGCACTTCCTAAGTTTAATCTCTGAAGCTCCAAATATGCAGTGGGTAATACTGTAAATAACGGTATCTGATCCACCAAGAATTTATTCCTGATAAATTCTTACTGGCCCAAAAGAATCTTTCCTATTATGCCTTCCAGGTGCATGTTTTCCCAACTCACAACCTACACTAATCTGTCCTCCTGAACCCCTGACACAGTTGAAAAGTATGCTGTTTTCCCATATCATTAAGTAACTTCTGACATACTTATTTTCCATAACATATCTGTTCTATTAGACTGTGCATCAGAGGCCTGGGATCCTCAAAACCTAAAATATAACAGCATTTTCTATTAATACTCATATAATAATACATTCAACAACTTTCAGTGAACATGTATGATATTCCAGACATGTATTATACACAATATAATATATATCAGGATATAAAGAGAAGGTGCAACCCTGCTTTCAAAAGAAATGTTAACAAGATAAAAAGATTAATACATGTAAAACAAACAAATGTAAGAAAATGTCACAGAAGCAACAACTTTAAAAAATACATAAGAGTTATAAAGGGAGAAAAATAAAATCTGAGAAAAGGGGAAGTAGTCTGAAGAAGTTTCACAAGTACAGTACAGTGGTTTTGAGTTGCTTTCAAATTAGAACAGGTGTTTCCCTGGTGCACAGGACAGGAAAGAGTATTCCTCGCAGTCCAAGAAAACAGCACAGCCTGAATAAAGACATGAAACTGTAGAACATATTATTGAGACCCACAAATGAGGGAGGACGGTCCTCAGATTTAATATGCTATGAGCATAGTCCCAAATATAGACTGCTGAGTTGGAGCGGATGATGAACAGTGTTGCCTAGTTAGACTCCAGCGAGCCAAAAAATATGAGATAAAGGAGATGTGAGTTGTTCACTATACTGCCTAGTAGTCGAGAAAAGGATGATTGTGGATTGTAACTGCATATAATCTGTGAATGAAGGGAAATGAAGAGGGAAGGGTAGAGGTGGTTAGTACAGATAGTATGAGCTGGGAGAAAAGGATTTTAACAGAAGAATGGAACTATATTCATCTGGTAGTGCCCACAAGACCCAGGGAAATGGCAATACTATTTCCAGCTTCTGTGGTACAAGCTGAAAAATAATGGTGGCTCTATAGTATAGAAAGATAAGAAATGTCCCTGGAGAAAGAGTTTGATTTCAGTTTAAGAGAACAAGTAGCTATATCTTTATGCTTTGTTTTTTCTTTCTTTTCCAAGAATTGAAAAGAAGATTTGCATACAGTAAGTCTGTGTTCTACCACTTAACTAGTACAGTCCCTTTCTGCTAAAATACTGAGATTGTTGGATGTATACATAAAATGAAACAAAGGTACTCAGTCCTGCAAGATAAATGAGAAAGTACACAGATTGTCTTAATTCAGATTGTTATAAGAAAAAATATCATATACTGGGTATAAATAGCGCAAATTTAATTTCTCATAGTTCTGACACCTGCTGTGTTAGTCAGCTTTCTGTTTCTGTGGCACAAAACCTAGTAAAATCAATTTGAAGGGTGAAAGATTTATTTTGGTTGGCTATTTTACAGATTTCAGTCCGTCTGAAACCTCTAAAGCTGGCTTTAGTGCTTTAGATCTGTGGCAGGCAGAACATCAGCTAAGAAGGGCATGTAGGGGAAAATTTGCTCACCTTATACCCGCCAGAAAACACAGGAAAAAACTAAAGAAAGTAGCCAAGGATACCATGATCAACTCCTTCAACTAATCCCTTTTGCTATCACCTCCCAATAATGCCATCAAATTATAATCCCAGCAATGAGTTGATCCACTAATGAAATTAGAGCCTTTGTGACCTAATCTCTTCAAAAGCCCACTAGCTTTCAACAAAAGTGTCCACACAATGATAACTAGTGGGCAGAGAGCAGGAAAAAAATTAAGAAAGCGCTCCTGTCTGTTCTTATGAGGACACTAATTTCTCCAAATTACTTCTAGCTCTTCAAACATCATCATATTGGGAATCAGAGTTTCAACACAGGAATCTTTGGGGAAGGGAGGGATGCCCCTTAGTCTGTAGCAGAAATGTGAGGGAATATACTAAAAGAGTTGGCAAAAGTGACTAATAATGAGGTGATTTAGAAGATTTCTAAAAATAGTGCACCACAACTATAGAACCACATGCAATTTGAAGGTCTGCCAGTTCATAAAGGAGTTTGTATGCCACATGACATTTGATTTCACTTTATATATAAGAGTAAGACATCATTACAGGGTTTTGTGTTACTTGAATTTCAGTAGATATGGGGAGACGTAGAGAGATTTGGGATGTAAATGTTATAGAAAGAACTAAGATACTTTACTAATGGATTTATACAAATGTCACAGGAACAGATGAAAGAAAAATAAGACACAAGGACGATTATTTGTTGGGCTGCTACTACTAGTCAGATGACAGGTATTGATACTAAAATGTGAAAGCCAGTGGGGCACGGCAGTGGGGAAGTACAGATTTTGGAGGAAAATTTGCAAGTTTTGTTTTGGACATAAGTTTGAAAGGCCTATAAAATATCTAAGAGAGTCATCCGTGAGTCATCAGAGTGTTGCAGTGTCCTAAGTTAAAGGAAAAGTTAAGACTGTAGGGAGTTATTTGACCCCAATTACACAGATGATATTAAAATAATGAAAATAATGAAAATTGATGGAAAGCTAGACAGAAATGAAAACATAATCTAAGAGGCCCTTTTAGTTCTTACGCTATAGTAAAATGAATTTATTCTAAAATGATCTGCTTAAGATGATCACATCTATCTTATTAAAATAGGATCTATGCGTTTGCATAGAAAATAGTCAGCAATTGGTTTCCATTCCTTATGTTTTAAAATAGCATATTTTGCTTTACTTTATTTTGAAGTACTTTGTAATTGTGATCGGTGCTGGACTTAAGGATTTACTAAGCACTTTTTAAATTATCCTTAAAAGGGCATGCAAAGCTTACATAATGGTACAGATGTATAAAGGAGATAATATGATTCTCAAAAAAACTAGTAATATAAAATTTACTGTTAAAATGCAAATATATATGACTCTTCATTCCACTATGAGGGACATGGAAGAAAGAAGGTTCTATATGTGTGATATTGTTTTGGTTGTTCAAAGGAGAAAAGGCCTAACCCAGAACATAATACTTTCTTTTTTTTTTTTTTTTTTTTTTTGTACCGGGGATCAAACTCATGACCTCGGGCTTGCAAGGCAGGCACTTAAGCCACTGAGCTAAATCCCCGGCGTGAACATAATACTTTCTGCCCTCTAACTTGTCAGATATTTTGACATTTCAAACCTTATTTTACCTTTGATAATCTTCCAAGAAGTCACTAGAAACCATTAACTTAATATATCAATTTACTAATGTGGCAACTAAAGAATATTGAGATTTAACTATTACATCTAAAGTTAACAGAAAAGGGCACCCGAACCTCTCGGACCCGCAGAGTGGCCCAGGCTGTTTGGATTGGGAATATTGTGGAGACTGGCATCTTGGCCAGGTCTATTTGGGACCAGGAACTTTTCAGAATCCAACATTCTGGCCTGACTCTTTGGAACCTGTAGGCCCACCCTTCACTCGCAGGGAACCTCCTGGAGACCTGGCTGGGACAAAGGACAGCGGCCTGGCCTGCCTGAGATTCCACAGGCTCGGAGGTGACCACACCCAGCATTCGCCTTACAAATTAGGGAGCCAGGAGCCCACAGAGGGGAGTTAGGACCCTGAGAGGAGGCCAAGAGCCTGTGGGGGAGCCACTGCCCCTCCAGGAACTGAGGGTGTAACAGGTAATTTGCCACATAAGCAGAGAAAGCTTTGGAACACCGCTCAAAGTAAGGAAATACAGAAAAATGACAAAAGGAAAGACCAAAAGGCAGGCTCAAAGCCCTAGCCCTCCCCAAGAAAGCTTAGAAGCCGTGTACATGGAAGAAAAAAGAAGCCATACACCTGAAATGTCTGAAATGATATCAAATGAAATAAATATGCAAATAGGGAAAGCTATGGAGAAATTCAAACCAGAAATACTTGCCCAGGTAAAAGAAGAATTGATAAAAACAGTGAAAGAAATAGTGAAC
>PVJX010009183.1:0-62063 GCA_004027295.1 Dolichotis patagonum
ATATAGTACATGTCTCCATAATATGTAATCACCTTCCCACATGCTCTGGAAATGTTTTATTACCTATTGCTATTAAATAAATGCAGTTCACAGTTTGTGGTTTAGTCATGTACTATTCATATTAGGGTATTACATAAGGCCCAAGTCTTTAATGTGAGTTATGTCATCTAAGCAGAAGAATACAAAATTTAGTTATGACAAACGAGTAAGTATTTGCTATTTTTATACTTCATAGAAAAATCTGAATGTCCTAATATACTTATCAGCACTTTATCCAGCGGGGTTCAAATATTAGGCTTGGGCCTATGTATTCCTGTAGTTGGATGCTGGGAGTATGTGATAGGAATTATGTGACCATGCAGGAGCCTACTCATGTTAAACACCTAAGCTATACACCCACCTGCCTATTCCATATCTACCTCAGAGCCACTGAACACTGCTGCAGGAAAATAGGTCCCCTCAGTCTTTGATATCAAAAGGACAGCCAAGACTATCCCTTGAACAACAGTGAAAGTTTAGCCTACTGGCAAAGTCAGCCTGACACTGTTTCTTAGATGCCAGTAAGGGATATGAGTCTTTTGAGTTAAAGATAGAGGACTTTATATTACAACAAAAGCAGTAGCCATCATGTCAGCATTTGTACTAGATCCCTCAGTCCTACTTCTCACTGGGCAATAAGGACCAGGTGACAAATACGTGGCTGGCATTATGGGATAGGAAGCATGCACTTAGGAATCTGAATCTTTTAAAAGGGTCCTATGCTTGCCTGACCTTTGCTCCAGAAGGGGACATAATAGTACCGAAAGCACACATCTGTCTTTCTCTGGAGGAAAACACTGTATTTCCTATGGTGTTCACTACTCAGCAGTGGAAAAGTAGTCAGAAGTTCTGATCATAAACTGAGAAAGAAATGTAAAAGATTCCTGGAGAATTGTTTCTTCACACCATTTTGTGTTTCATGTTTGAATCCTCAGCTTCCTAAATGACCATTTCAGTTTCTCTCCAAACATCTTAAGTGCTCTTCAGTTTTTTCTACTTCACTTTTGCACTTTCCCAGTGTTTTTATTGCCTTCTCTTTCTATGCTCACCTGCACGTGTTAGAGCATCTTGGGTCCTATCCTGGGCACCTTTCTTTTCACTCGCTATAAGTACTCTCTTGGTCAGTGATGGCAAACCTTTTGGAGCTTTCAATGATGCAAACAGCCTGCTGCTGCATGCATGCCATAGGTTCACCACCACAGCTCCCTTAACTTTACATACTAGCTTTGTGTTACAGCTTCCAAATGGAATTTAATTCTGTGTTTCTCAAAGGAACTTGTACAATGAACCACCGAGAGGAGAATTCTCAGATACAGACATCTCAAAATGGGAACGCAGCCAACAGAGAGCAATGACATGTCTCCCAAGTGTACTCTTCTTTCTATCCGAATAAATGCTAATACCATTCACTCAGTTGCTCAAGCTGAAAATTCAGAATTCCTCTTAATTCTCTATTTCCCATCCCCATATGCCAATTCCTCAACAAATCTTGCCTCTTTTACCTCCAAATCATTAACAGAATTTCCTTTGCATCTCTACTGCTAGCACCTTAGATAAGTCACTGTTACTTTCCACCAGAATTCCTGTAATAATCTAAGTAGCCTGGTGTGGTGCAGTGCACATGTGATCCCAGCATTCTGGGAGGCAGAGGCAGGAGAATCACTAACTTGTGCCTAGCCTGTGTAATTCAGTGACTGAGTGAGACTATCTCAAAATTTTAAAATAAGTTTATGAAAGGGTTAGGGATGTGTCTCACTGTGAAGGCACCAAGTTCAATCTCTACTAATGAAACAAAACAAAACATGCCAGGGATATAACTCTGGCACAGTGTCTGCCTGGCAAGTGTGAGGTCATGAGTTTGATTCCCCCATATCAAAACAAAACAAAACAAAACAACAGCCAAAACTTCTAGCTAGTCTCCTAACTGGTTTTGATCCCTATTGCATGTAGTAATTTTTTCATATAGCAGGTAATCTTTTAAAATTTTAAATCAATTGATATTATGCCTCAGCATTATCCCCTCCAATGTATTATTCTGTTGTACTTAGAAAATTAAATAAGCTCTTTACTGATTATGAAGCATCTTGTACTCTGGCCCTATGTTCCATAGCGCAGGCAATAATGGAAGCTTCCTTTTCAATTATCCTTGCCACACCCACTGCAGTAAAGCTGGCAGACACAGATATCTGGGTTCACCTTTCCAGGATAAAACCAACCCCACCTGAATTGTCTGAGGAAAAATACCTTCTCAAATAAAGATACTCTGAAGTTCTAGAAGACAAGAAGTTCCTCTTCAAAAAGCAAGACTCAAGTACTGCTCTATGTGCAGGTAAGTTGGGTCAATAATTACGCCTAATTCTTCTATGGGCACTTGTATTGAGATTTATACTTTCAACTTGATCCACAATGTGGGTAATCTTGCTATCCACAAGGGCTACTGCTTGCTAGGTTTATAGGTCTCAGGCTGTTGGTAGTCTATCTAATATCCCTCTTCACTGTGCTTTCTCCTCTAGAAAGCATGAATCTTTCTAATTGCTACATCTTTCCTAGTCCACCTTTTAAAACAATATTTTAGAAAATGTTCTAACCTGCTCCTTCTCATTTTTTGTCCTGCATCCTCAGCATTATCCCTATTAGTAACTTTACTATTAGTAAAGTTTATCCATTCACGGCTTCAGAGAGTGATCCAGACTACAGTGACTCTCTTGAAAATTCACCAAGCATTTCTCCATTTAACAGCCAGCTCCACAGCTCTTGACACTAACTCCTTTCTCACTTTCCTCTGACAGGTTTTCTCAGTCTCCTGGGTGAACCACAGTATCCCAAGTGATTGGAGAACACATAATCCCCAACTGGTGAGATCTAGAGCCTCTGTCAGCTGTAAGTAGCTACATGGGAACAGAGATAACACACCTCCAGCATCCCATAAAGAATTATGGTGATTTATGTCGCTCTCCCAAAGGGAAATGAAGCAGAAGATTAGGGTGTGGGCAAAAGGAGCTACGTGTCAATCACAGAGATTAGGATGCATGAGGAGAAACACAGAGTTTAGGAAAGCTTGGCAACTGGGACCAATCAGAAATGCTATCTTGAGTTTCTATGGTGTGAAGTCAAACTGAGTTTTGATTGAATGGTCTCAATATGATGTCAGCCTGTGGAGCAGAAGACACAAAGATGGTGGCCATTAACTTTGTTGCTATTGTGTTCCCTCTTTCTCAGCTGCCTGCTTCCACTCTGCAAAGTCTTTTACCTTTAGTAAATGTAAAATCTCACTTAAAAAAAAAGCACTAGCAATCAAAGCAAAAATAGACACATGGAATTATCATGCTGGTAAACTTATGTACAAAAAAGAAACAGACTACAAAGACAACCTACAGAATGGGAGAAAATATTTACCAAGTATTCCCCTGAAAAAGGATTATCATTCAGAATATATAAGAAACTCAAAGTATCAACAACAGAAAAGTATCGAGTTAACAAAGAACCAATGAGCCAGCTGTGATGGCACATGCTGGTAATCTCAGCACTCAGGAGACAGAGGCAGGAGGACTGATGTTAGGTCAAGGCTAACCTATGTTACAAAGTGGGTTCAACGCCAGCTGAACTGCATAGTGAAACACTGTCTAAAAACAAACAAAAAAACAATAAAACAAAAGAAACAATGATCTGTATAGACATTTCTCAAAAGTGTACAAATGGTGAGCAGATACCTAAAAACTTTTCAGTGTGGTTTGCTACCAGAGAAATGCAAATCCAACCCATGATGAGACATGATCCCATGCCAGTTGTAATGGCTATTATCAGAAAGAGAATAAATTCTGGAGAAGATAAAGAGAAAAGGAACTCTTTATATACTTTTGTTGAGAATAGCCATTATGGTTAACAGTAGGAAGATTGCTAAAGAAAAACTAAAAATAGATTTATGATATGATCCAGCTAATAGATTTATGATATGATCTCACTTCCTGATATGTATTCAAATAGCCAAAGGAACCAAAATCAGCATATCAAAGAAATATCTGTAAGTCCTTGTTTATTGCAGCACATTTACAATGGCATAATGGAATCAACTGCTCATGAACAGATGAATAAAGATAATGTGCTATATATACACAATGAAATGAAAAGAAAGGAATCCTGTCCTCTACAGCAAAATGGGTAGAATTAGAGGACATTAAGTGAAACAAGTTGGACACAGAAAGACAAATATCACATATTTTCTCTTGTATATGAAAGCTAAAAGAGTTGATCTGAGTGTAGAATAATGATACCAGAGTTTGGGAGGAAGGACAAGGAAAGGAGACAGAGACAGATTAATAACCAGCACCAAAATACAGTTGGATACAAGGGTAATGCCCTAGTATTCCACAGCACAGGGTATGACTTTAATTCACGACAGACTATTATGCTTTGAATTAGAACTAAAAGAGAAGAACTCTAAGGCTTCAAACATAATGTAATGATAAAGGGATGGAAATTCTAATTACTCTGATTTGACTGGTACATGTAAATATTTACTGTATTCCATAAAATATCACATTTTGCCCTGTAAATATGTACAATTATTACATTAACCAAAACTTAGAAAAACAAATTCCCAGTGGCATAATTTTAATATCTTTGCCAAAAAACAAATAATCTTACAGGAGTATGTTTTGAGAATACTCAATGACTTTCTGTCCACTTAAGGGGTCTTTATAATTGTGATTAAAATGTGATATAATAATAAATAAATTTTCATTATTTGACAACTTTTAGTCTATCATTCTATTCCCTTGAGAAAAACTTTTAATAGACTAATGCCTCAATTTTTAATCAGGGAAAACTACTAGTAAAATAAACATCTCATTTTCAAATCAACAGGAGATGATATAACAATGTGAAATCTCTAGGTCTTTTCATAAATCTAGTTTTATACAAAGCAGCAATGATGAGATGCGTGAAAAAATAAAGTGATATCTCCTAAATTATGTCATTAATGTCTACTACAATCTCTTTAGGAAACAGTGAAAATATTTCTTATAGAAACAACAAATTAATAGTCATCTGAATTACAGACATGAAATGCTATCTCAACACATAAGTGATTATCAGTTGAAATCAACGAGTTTTCCCTCTTTCTTCTTGTATCACCCCAATGAAACATAATAATAACAATGAAAAAAACCTTGGAATTGGCCATGGTGGACGTATTTACACACAGACTCTTCCCCAATCTCATTCTTTCTGCAATTCCCCAAACCCTAATGCCACCAGTCCTGAAGAACTGTTTGACAAACTAACATCCCAGTGATTTCAACCCATAGATGGTTCCACACATCCTTTTAGCACTATGTGAAGCGCTCATATTCTGGGAATCCCTGGGATAATTACATTGGAATGAAGTTTTAGAAAGTTCTCACAGATGTTCTAAGATGCAATGCAGCTAGTTAAATCACACCACCAATGAAACTTCTCAGCTTCTCGTAGAATACTCTTCTCATAGGCCAAAAGCGAAAGGGAGAAAGAGAAAAAGAGAGAAAGAGGGAGAGGGAGAGAAAAAAGAGCAAGAAAGCTAAGGACTGAGAAAGATGAGGAAAAGGAAGGAAGGAAGGAAGCAAGCAAGGGAAGAGGGACTAAAAGGTCAATTTTTCTCTAAAACTGCCTATTTCTCACTTATACACCCTAGAATCTGACAGTGTTATAAGCCTATAAAACTCTGTTAGCAGTAAAGATGGACGATTAAACTGCATTCCTGTTAATTAAAATAAAAGATAGTTTTAAGTGAAAATAGAAAGCAAATCCTCTCTATTTGAAAGTGCACTGGTGCATAGATTTGAATATTACACTCCATAAAGACAGCTATTGTGCTAATAGTAAAGCAGTAAACACTGCATTATCTCTGATGTGTCTTTCCATCCATTCACACACAAACACTATAATTTATTACGAAGAGCTTCTTACATATACCCATTAGCCATAGCATCAGCATAGGAATTAGTGAGTATAGAACAGAAAACAAATCTAAACATTTGTTATTATTTTAAAATTACGGCACCACTGAAGTGTAGGGCAAAGCAAATCTGTCTTGGTGCTTCCTCTATCTTTCACAGAGCAGAGGAGCATTCCTTTTTCTGCCTTTCTGCACTTGTATTTGCAAAAAGGTACCATAGCAGTTTATATGTTGATCTCATAGCTTTTTAATAAGTAGTATAATAGAAAATAACTTAGCCATAGGCAGCAACTAGTTCAGGTATTAGGTTCAAATGTTGTCTATTTCCATACTTGGATGACATTGGAAAGTTAGGCACCTAACCTGAAAATTTCTTATTCTTCAGACGAGAGCCATGAAGCCTACCTCCCAAGGTTATCCTGGAAACAACACACACAGAAGAGGTACATGTAGCCCGCAATGAGCCCTCCACAAGAGTCCACTTTCCTTTTTATTATTTCTCAAAAGTGAGGGTGCGGTTTTTAATTCTGAGGATTAGAAAATAACGGCTGCCGCCCAATCACCAAAAGAATCCAAATAACTAGGTAAAAAGGATAATTTAATTTTTTGTTTGTTATTCATTAGACAGCTGGTTATTCTAACAATAAAGCAAAACAAAGACCCCAAATCTAAGAAAATGCTACAAACCAAAATACACACACACATACACACACACACAAATGCATGCACACCAAAACTGCCTTTTCAGTTTCTTTTTCAGTGCACTTTAATCATTATTTTTGGGTCTTCTGTTTTAATATAGGAAAAAGAAAATCTGGACTCCATTTTAAGTGAACAGCTATGAAAAATATTTAGAGTTCACAGTCCCTGATTAGTGACATCAGTACTAATGGACAAGGAAAGAAACAGTTATCGCTGTGTATCAGTCCTAACACATAAGATTGTCCTTAGCTGATCTGTCAGCATGTAAGTTCTGTCTTCTAATACCCATGGGAGTAAGAGGACATTATTAATAACAACTACAAAGGCATTAATATAAAGGGCATGTGCATTTTACTTTGTTCCATGCCTTTTCTCTTTGTTCCATGCCTCTCTCTTTTAAGTGCTTTTCACTTCTTATTGTACCTTGCCTTAGAAGAAATGGAAGGACAACTAGCCATAGGTTTGTCCAACACCCAGCGTGCAAACAGATGTAATGAGGCAAAGAGGTTCAGTGGAACTGGAGAGTCTTTTCTGAAACCCCTTTCTTTGCATTATCCTTGAGACGTAAATGGGCATTAGATTTTATGGATATTTTACTCCAATATGTAGATTTTTAAAAATGCAACATTCTGCCCCACAATCTCAAGAAGGTAAATTAGAATAGTGTCTTTGATTGAATAGAACATGAATAGAGAAAAATCTACTTGTATTTATCCATAATTTCCAGTTGTTTAAAGATTTCTACAGTCATTCCTTTGAGAATGACTATATGAGAGTATAACTACATTTTTGTAAACATGCTTTGTTTTTCAACATGTGAATATTTCATAACTGACAACTATGCCTAACATGTGCACTTGTAGGTCCCAATAGTTTTCTCAATGCAGAGACTTTTGATAAATATATCTAGAAATGAAGATATTCTTAGTACCTTATATAGAATTCAGTTATTTTTCTAATTAACCTTCTCTGCTATACACAGTTTTAGCAGCTCTGTCTTTTGTCATATGGTGGTGTTCTTGCACACACGTGCACCCATAATAGTATTAGAGGGCTCCAATTTATACTTTGAAAATATAAATGCAATATGCAAACTGCACTGAAGCAGTGCAGTGACCTGAATCCTGTGTTTCTAAACCCCTCTTTCCCTCATTCAATGTCTTTTCCATTCCTAAAAGTGAAAGTATTTTCAGCCACAAATATTCAGGGAAAGTGGGATAAAGTTAAGACTGGTATTTGGCTAAATTAATCTGAAATTCTAAGAGAACCCAAAGGAATGGGATTTGGAGAAAGTGCATTGGTCAATTACTAACCTCTAAAGCTTTTGGTCTAAAAGAGAGATTCACATTCTCTAAAATACCTGCTTCAGCAAGGTTAGTTTACAGGGCATATCTGTTAGTTTCCCCTCACGTCAATCTCAAAGATTATTTATTCCTGGTTTCTTGCAGGAATTTCTTAGTAGCTGTAAGCTTAGAGCCAGGCAAACATGGGCTTTTGGCTTGGCACCTAGAGTCAAATGCTGACTCCAATGTTACCACTAATTACAATGAGCATCATTAAATAATAGGAGTAATTTAACTGGTATTTTACCAAATGCATTACTTTCAATGCTTTTAATTAAAACAAAATGAAATGTCTATCTCGACTTTTACACAATGTTAATCAGTAAAAAATACTTTAAATTTTTTGTGAGCTTTTTCTACTTGATTTCAGCAATGCTAAATGCTACAGATTAAGGCATAATTAAGTAGATCAGTTGCTTTTTAAAAATTTGACATTACTTTTTATAATCTGAGGTCTAGGGACAAGACTTACTATATACATGAGTCATTTGGAAGAAAGTGTTTGAAGGGCCAGATGACAGGCCTCAGGAAAAAGAAAGTGGCTAAAGAGGAGAAAGTCCAACCACAGATGGCTCTTTAATTTGGAAATCTGAATAAATGGTCATTCTAGAAGCTGTTTTTCAGAGATAAATAAGTGGACTACAAACCTCAGATTTCTTAAATTTTAAATGATAGAAGCACAGGGTTTATTTGGTGATGGATTATCCTAATGTAGTATTCTGAAAGTTGACAAAGAAATATTTATGTCACTTGAGAAATTTACATATGAAAGAAACAGATGTCTTTAAAGTGCTTTAGATGATACCAACTGTATTTTCTCTTTGGGATAATTAGTCTCAATTTCACAAAACAAAGTAATATATTAACATATGCATATACATACATTTGTACACATATACATTATACATATACCTTAGATATGCAACAAAAGGAAAACTTTTTCTCTAAAATATTATTTGTTTCATCAATCTAAGCTGAATTGTATTCCCCTTGCAAAAAAAATCTTGAGTGAACCTTTAGTACCTGTTAATGTAGCTTTACTTGAAAATCAGGTCTTCACAGAAATAATCAAGTGAAGATGAAGTCTCCACAGTGAGCTCTAATTCAGTAATTGATGCCCTTATGAGGAGGTGAAAATGGATAGGGACACAGACACACAGAGACAGTAGCATGTGACAACAGAGGAAATAGAGCAGTAGCAGCTGTAAGCCATGAGGTGCTGAGGACTGATGATCACCAGCAGAAGCCAAAAAGACAAGGAAGGATTCTACCCAGAATCTCAGAGGGAGCACAGCCCAGCTGATTTCAGACTTTCAGCCTCTCAACCTATTAGCAAATAAATTTCTGTTGTTTTAAGGCAACAGACTTGTAGTACTTTGTTATAGAAGCCCATAGGAAAATACAGTATTGGATTGATAGTAAGCACAGATTTCTTGAGAACTTTTTTATAGGCTAGAGAATTCACCAGCTCACAGTGTTACCATATTGAGTTATCCATAGGGTGACTCTGTGTTTTGGAGGAGAAACAATCAGATAAAACATTATATGGGGGCAGTACAGTAGTTGTAGGAGCACAGATGTGGGACTGCTAATAGAGGACATAGAAACTTCACCGTCAAAAGTGACTCCGTGCTAAAATGTGGAAGATGAGTCAGAGGTACCCTGCAGAGAAGGCAGAGAGAAGCACCGGGCCAGGAGCTGAAAAGCTAGAGAGAAGGCTTTGACATCCTGAGCATTGATGCATCTCTAGCACTACCCAGAGATGAAGGGCACACATTGTGAACAGATCTATAAGCCACTAGAGGAACTGCAGATATTATTCCAGGGGATAGAGGAGATATTTAGGATTTTAAACTGAGGTCTGACATGAGCTGATTTGCATGGAGCAAATCTATGATGTGTATAGCATAGAAAAGGGATTGGAAAGTGAAAAGAGTAGGCAGGATAAGGGCGGTCTGCACATTAGAAAAACTAGTAGAATTCAGCAAGCATTTGGCCCATATTTTCAAGTCTTTAAGCACTTTCACAGCTAATTTTACATTAAACTTTCACCAGACTCGAGAGCTAAGCAGACCAGAGATTACTTCCCACTCCACTTAGTCAAGAACTGTAAAATAAAGCAATTTACCCAGAAGCACACAGCTGGTTGACAATGAAACTGGGACTGCAAACGTGTCCTCTTAACTTCCTGCCATGTGTACGCTTCATTATATAGGAATGTGCATTGCCCACTAATTAAAATTTTAGTGCCGTCAGGGGGAAGGCATCACTGTGTAAAGCTAAGGTGATGCACGAATGCACTGGAAAGATCTTTCAATCCTGAGCAGCTGGAGTAGAGTCTGGGGGAGTCTGGCCTGTTTACCTCAGGCACATATGTGCACAGCTCCACCAAGTGGAGGAAAATGCCTCCCAGGAGCTGCTGGGCCCAGGGAGGAAACCACTGGTTCCACTCAGCCAAAAACAGGACCAGGAGTGAGGGGAAAGAATAATCCTATTGTGTCACTACCTCCAAACATATTATTATAAAATATTCATTAGATGACACATCAAAGCTTCATTAGATGACACATCAAAAACTGCTAAGGAAGGGGGAGAGACAAAAGAGATGCCTATATCATATCTCACCATTCCACTAATCCTAATCAGACTCGGTTTTATGCTTATATGTTTGTGTACAAATGAGAAGATTTGGGACTGTGGATGTCTTTGCCTTCTTTGGAAACAGACTGTTAATAAAAATTTCTGAGCCCAAGATCTGCCTCCCAGGCATGACTTTGTAAATGAATACACATGTACACATTCTCCACCTCCATCCACAAGGAAAAAGTTAAAGGTCCCACAATCTATGGGGCTTGGGTGAGATATAAAGAAAGAGGTAAATCACTCATGTTTGCAAGTTTCCTGTGGACATTTCTTTTTTTCCTTCTTCATGAGGTGGAGACAAAAGTCTGTAGTCACGTTTCTCTAGGACCGTCACTTGAAGGGCCATTCTCCCAGAATGTCTGTTGAAAGACCTGAGACTACAGCTCCAGTGCTGTTGTCACACACAAGAAAATAAATAAATTAAAAAAGGATGTTTTATAGGCTAAAGTTATCCTGAGCCTTTTGTTGCCATACATCTTATACAAGTTGAAGAAGGAAGATCCGAAGGCCAAGGTTTGCATAATGGTTTAGGTAGAAAGTTCTAGAAACACATTTCTCACTCACAGTACATCCTAGACTTACTGGCAAAGCATTACAAAATAGAGCTTATCTGGTCTTTGCTCATGGAAATAAGAAAATATGGACACATGTGGGAGCAGATCCAGTTCATTCTAGACTACTGATTTATTTGAAGTGTCCCCCTAGGCATGTCTCCTTGGTGACCTAATAAAACACAGGTAGCTGGTGGATGAATTAGGGATGCGGGATGCCCCCCATCTCTTCCTCAGAGATCCTTCTCCCCATGTCAGCGCTAAAGCTCTTCTGTAGCTGCTCATTAACTGAAGAGAAGCAGCAGAAGTCAGCAACATACAGTTAGGACTCTGAGATGTTGGAAGAAATACTTTGATTTCTATTTGGCAGAGAGAAAATTGAAGAGGTAAATATCTCACTGAAAATAACAGTCAGTGCCATGGAAAACTGGGCTCCCTCTCCAAGTCTTCAGCTTCAAGAATCAGTGCCACTATGGGTTGTGTCCTTGTCTGCATTCATGAAGGAGAGTAAATACCCTTATGTCACCACTTGGGTAGACACAGCCAGACAGAGCTTACCCATACATCACAGGCTGGCTTGTTAGGCAGCCCTGGGGAACAGCTGGCTGTGGAGGGCACTGTCATTTGGATGAGACTTCCAAAACCTCAACAGTTATGATGAGAAATGATGCCCTGGTTCTCTTTGAAGGTGAAGAAGCATTAACCTTGTGTTGTGGCTCAACTTCATTATATAGTATTTATCTTCTTATATCTGCCCTCTCTGCCCCTAGCAGGAACACTGGACATTATATGCTATTTGCTTTCCAAACATTATTACTACTTTCAAAACATTATTGCTGCCTCTCAAGTGGATAAGATATATCATACTATTTCAACAAGATGATTTAGGGGTGAGTATTAACTCATTAATAGTTTTATTTTTGTAAGGCTCAGAGAAAAGGTATACAAAACCTCACCAGAGTTTGTTTCTCAGCCTTTTCTTTACTCACTCAACCTACAGTTATGAAATACCTAAGAATTCTGGTTCTGAGAACACAAGGATGCAGGTATAGCTTCTGCTTTAAAGTGTGCAGTCCAGGAGAGATAAATATGTGAAGAAGAGAAACTGTAACAGAGAACATGTCTGAGGCCCAGTGGAAGCAAAGAGGCAGGAGGGATTTCAGTCTTCCCAGCAAAATGAAGAATGCAGCAGGCAAGATGAAGAGAACCCCTTAATACATTACAAAATACTAGGGCGGGGGGCTCAGAAATCACTGTGACAAAGGTTTTCAAGAAAACTTAGAAACTTAGTCATGTGACAATCACATGCCAGGAAGGCATTAGGAAGAGAGGTAAGACACGTCAGTGTTAGTGAAAAACAATTTCCCTTTCATCATGAGACTTGTGGAAATGGGGCTGTGTGCACAGACAGAATAAAAGGTGTGTGTGACTAGGAAGAGCATCTAGTCTAAGAGACAACAAAATCAGAATTGACCAAAAAATAAATAAAAGAGTCTGAAATGGAGAGACTGGAATGGATTCAGATCATGGTGGTGGTTTAATGTCATAGAGGTCACACTTGGTTTGCCACAGGGTTTTGAGTAGGTGAGAGATATCAGCTCTGGATAGGGATTGGATTGGATGAGTTCTGAGGTCAGTGCACAATTTAGCAGTAGAATACAGAGGTGATTCCTGAGTACTGAGATGCCAGGGGCAATGACTCATGAAAAGATGACTCAGAGATCCAAGGATACAAACATAAAAGAGGAAAGTTAAGTGGTAGAAAGGGCCTGCAAATCAAATATATATGCTGTGACCTCTGCAAAGTATTAAAAGCTAAAAACCACTTTGAGTGTCTATCCATTCATGCTTCTGTGCCAAAATACTCCATATTGGGTAATTTATAAATGAGGAATTTACTTGTCACAGCTCTCGAGGCTGAGAAGTTCAAGATCAAGGCACCAGCAGGTTGCATGTCTGGTGAGGGCCTTCTTGTTACATTCTCACATGGCAGAAGCTAGAAGGGCAACTAGAGTCTAGTTTCCCTCAGCCCCTTTATAAGGCAATCATTTTTTCATGAAGCCAAAGACCTTATGACCTAATCACTTCCCCAAAAGCCCTATCAATACTACCACAAGGGGAATTAAGTTTCAACATGAATTTTGGAGAAGTCACACTCAAACCAAAGCAGTGACCATTTTTCTCACTGTAAAATAAAGATAAAAAAAATCACTTATCTCATAGGTTAAGAAAAATGAAGGAATTTAGTTAAAGCACTTTGTGATCTCAGCACATTGTGAGCATTTCAGAAATATTAGCTATCTTTATTGTGATTATAATTGTTGGTGCCTTTAAAATGCAGAGGAAGGGTTTAGAGTAGTATATTTGAATGGAAAAGTTAACAGGTTAGAATAGCTGATAGAAAATAGGACCATAAATTCTCTTTATACAGGAGCAGGGCGTGATAGTGCATGCCTTAATCTTAGCACTCAGGATGCTGAGGTAGGAGGAGTTCAAGGCCAGCCTGGGCTACGAACTGAGTTCAAGACCAGCCTGAACTGCATAGCAAAATCCTGTCTCAAAAAGACAAAAAAAAAAAAAAAAATTCACTTTATACATAAACAGCCCATGACATCAGAATGGGGTGGAGGGCCCAAGTGAGTGACAAGAAATGTTAAAATGAATTTAGATTTCACCTAGTGTCAGGCTATGAGAATCTGTGAGAGGAACAAGGAAACCTAATGTCCATCCAGAGATGCCAATTAACAATACATGAATACTGCATGGAAACATATTTTGCCGCTGAAGGTTTGACTTAGTATTGTGCAAACTTAGTGCGTGGCTAAACAATGTTCTGAAAGGAAAAGAAGTAATAAAAGAATAAAATGCAAGAGCTCTGAAGCTAAAATATTATCAGGTTCTAATTTACTCTAAATTAGTTTGCCACATCTCATCTATGCAAACTTTCATTATATTCAAGTTTGCATTGTGGAGCATTTATGGAATGAAGGGAAAAAGAAAGAGAAAGTGAATTTAAATGTTCCAACTTTTTGTTCATAAATAATTTCGTTTCTTTTGAGAGGTTTCATTGGTAATTTTTCTGAGAACAAAAGACATAAATTTGAATCATTTCATTTTGCCAGTCAACAGTCAAATTTCCCACTTGAGCTCAGCTCTGAGAAGGCTGTAATTCACTTGTCCCCTTAACAACAGGACTCTGAGTAACTACTATCAAAATCTAAAATTAGTGTGACCAAGCGCTGCAAAGACCAAGGAAAACAAAACATCACCTGACAGCATTTTTCTCAAAGAAACTGACACAGTTACTAAATCATAATTTATAGGATAACTTATATGATAAAACCATTTAAAAGTTGTAATAATTAATATTTCAATATGCAAATTTGCATATCGCTCCATATTAGAGCCGCAGTGAAGTTGCTCACAGCTGATGCCCATACCCGGAACTGATGTGGGGTCCTCTGAGATGTGAGTTCTTGGAGACTTCACTGCCATAGACAGCACTGCCGTCTGCAGCATGATTTTCTGAAAAGGGAAGTACCTCTTGTTAACCTTCCCTAAGCATATCCTACAACAATCCTCCCTCAGTGGTTGTGTGGACTCAGTATGACTCAGAGTACATTAAGACCAGAAACATTTTTTTTTAAAAATGTGTGTATGTAATTGTACCACAGAGTCCCAGCTCCATCATCATGATGAGGCTCTCCACCTACATGAGGGATGCAAGCAAGGAAACCTCTCTGGGGCAATCCTGTCTCTGCCAGTTCTCACAGATCCCGCAGCCCACCCTCCAAGCTGGAAAGAGGCCTCTCAGCAGTGGAACCCTTGCACTTGGAATAGAGAAAGACAGCAGAAAATATGCTTTGACCTGGCTGAAAATAAAGGACTTCAAGTGGTGGGTGCTTTTTGTTTTAAAACTACTTGTATTTGTTTTTGTGACATTAAAGAAGACTATACAGTAAGGATCTCATGATACAGTTCCAGATGCAGACCTCAAACTCATAGTGATCCTCCTGCCTCAACCTCCCAAATGCTGGGATTATAGGTGTGGACTTTTGGAATATATTTCCACAGGCAGAGTTCAAGGGATATTAAGAAGAGCTCTTAAAATACAGTTTGTTTATTTGTAATCACTCTAAAACTCTGGGTCATTCAGATTTGCTTTTTGGACTCTGCATTGAAAAGAGAAAAAGCAAATCAATAATGTATTTTAATAAAGAAAAGTTGAAACTTCACTGGCCTGTACATAAAAAGATTGTCATGATTTTAATGTACTGCTATTTTTAATGTACTATTTAACATAATTAGAAGAGTGAATGAAGATTTTTCTAAATTCCATTTTTTATAACTATATTTTTATTTAAACAAGAATGCATATTTAAAATGATAATGAAAAAAAAAAGAAAAGAAAAACTTGTGCTAGGGATTCTTAACCTGACACTATTGCCATGGGGTCAAAGGTAGAATGCAGAAATCTAAAATTTATATGCAAAATTATCTTTCTTTCATGGCTCTTATTATATAAGAATTTCTATACCAAAATCATAAAATAATTCTTCAATGTCTTGCCCATTAAAAATTAAATTTAAACTGGGTATGGCAGTGTACATTGTGATTACAGCACTCAGGAGGCTGAGGCAGGAGGATTGCCATGAGTTCTAGGCCAGCTGAGTTCCATAATGGATTCAAGGCCAGTGTGAACTATAGAGCAAGACTCAATCTCATGAAAAGAAACAAAACACAAACACTAAAAAGAATTAAATTAGTTCTATTTTTTTCCCTTAATAATCTGAAAAGTAGCACAGTGTGTCTGGAATGATGTTTCACCACAAAGGTTAAGTGAAGTAGGAACCTCAGAGTGACACTCAATATGTCAGGGAATTAATGGGAGCACACCAGTAAACTAAGGTTTTGTGATTTACCTTGCAAGGATAAGGTTCAAACAAAACCAACCAACCAACCATACACAAGAAAACTTCCCAGTTAAATTACCAGTTTATGTGGGTTCTGAAAGGGAGCCCCTGGCCAAAAATCAACCTTAAATTCTAGTGTTTGTAAGGCACTTGTGAGGCCATCTCTTACTGTGTTGATTCAGAATACATTAGCTTCTTACAGACATGGCACTGAATGGACACACAAATTATAACAAACGTGAAACATTATTTGACTTGCTATTTCCCAATGGTTTTGGCTTCCTATTCAAAAGACTATGCAAAAACTAAAGTGCTTTGTACATTTTTATACAATAAGATATTAAGCCAAAGTGTGCATTGTTAGTGGAATTGATAACTACTGAATCTTTTCTGTGAAATAAACACCAAGAGAATCCTGGAGCCTTTCCATATATAAGTGAGTTCTCAGCAGGGAAAGTGGGTGCGGAGCCTGAAGGTTGTTTGCCACATCTTCCAAATGAAATGCCACTCTTGCAGAGTTTGCATCATGTTTTCCTCCAGAGGAAACACCAGAGGCACATTGTGCTATAGACAATTAGATCATGTACAGCATTCCCATCCCTCAATTCAATCAGCGTGTTCTCCTTTGAGGTGGACACTTCATGACCACCATTTGTCTGATTAGGCTGTGATGCAAACAACACATTATGCCTCATCTCTGCTAACAGATCAAAGGGCCCATGTTTCCGCTTATAAGCCACCCCAAATCCAGGAGCTTGTTGGGACAAGGAGCAGCAATTCAGAAATGGTAATCTGCATAACACATCTAGAGATTCCAAATTCTAAGGAATTACTACTCAGTCATAACAATTAGATAAAGGTGATCTTAGGCCAGCAGAAATGACTTCCAGTGCTCCACATGAAAATCTAATTGGGGGAAATCATCAATGAGCAAGGAGATTTCACAGACTTTTAGAAATGTAATGAACTCTAACAAGTCTGAAAGTTTTCTTTTCATCTTTTGTTCCAAAATTACTGAATTTAAACCTCAGAGAGGTGACTTCACGAGTTGCAGTCACACAGGGATTTTTATATAGGTTGTCAACTCATTCCAAAGTGGTATTCTCTTTTTTTGACTGAGAATTTTTTTTTTTTGTAATGACTGAAATAAAAATTTGGAAGTTTTCTAAAATAAATGTAGAAATCTAACATGTATTTGTTTTGAAATTCTTTCCTAATACAAAGGCATTTATAGTTTAAACAGTGGTACAACTAGAATGAGCATAAATTGAATGTTAGGATAAGTAATAAGAAATAGAATGTTTAGCAACTAATTTACTTCTTACAATGACTCCATGAATAATGCTTTAGTTTGAGAAAACCGAAGCTAATAGAGATTCAGTAAAGTTCCCAGTTTCCATCACTAGAAAACGGCAAGTAAGTGATTTTAAAGCAGGCTGTCAACTTGTCAGCCATGACATCATGCCGACGATTATATTATTCAGTGTAAGCTAACAGCCAGAACGAATGGATAAAAACCTTTAAAATAAATCAGACAAAACAGACATAACAGTATGAGAGGGGAAGACAGACTGCTGGAGTAGCTTTCTTCCACATAATCATTAAAGACACAAGCAACACAAGGCTTGGCCACCTCTCATTTATAGCTTTCCATTTGTCCTGATGTCATTTCCAAATCATCTGTCAGGAAGGGACAGGGCAGAGGCAATGCATCATGGGTGGCTGCTCCAGTCCAGGCCTGGAGGTGTTAAAACATCAGATGGGCTCATATCCCATCAGCTGCCTTTCAGTCATGTGGCTATACATGTGTAAGGCAGAGAAATGCATTTTAGGCATGGGCCCTGAAAGAAAGGAAGATGTGGGTTAGGTTAGGAAAGTAAAGTCTCTGTCACACTGACTTAGCAAATGAATTGTCTTTAAAATTAGAAAAAAAATGGGTCTAAGAATGGTGCAAATGAGTAGAAATTTGTCATGCAAAAAGCACTGCAACTCTATATAGTAGTTAAGAACCCAAGCCATGGAAGGAAGTAGTATGAGTTCCTAATTTCTGTGTGACATCCTCCTATGCTTGGCATGCACAAGTATTCCCTGACAAGAGACTATAAATTCCCAGCCCTCCTAGTAAACTGAGCGGCTAGGTCAGGAAATTATAGACAATGAGATATCAGCACAATACAAGCCATCTCCTTACCAGGAAGCGGTTTTCTATTTTCTCTGTTATCAGGGCTGCCTCCTTTCTGAGGGAAGGAACATGGATGTCAATCCTATCAAGAAGGGCACACTTAGAAGGACAGTAGAGCATACCACAGAAAGTCACCGACTGTTGCCCCATCTCCAACTGTCTACCATTTTACTTTTATATGTGAGCAGACTAATCTATTTAAAGCACTCACACTCAATCTTCGTTAAAGAACCCTACTGCGTACCTCACTATCATAACATCTAGAGTGCCTGTAACAGTTCCTGGAATGTGGTAAATGCTCAGTGAAATGAAAACTACCAATATTTCATAAGAATTATACACCTAGAGGCCATTTTCCAATTGTGTACTAACTAAAGCTGACTAATGATGATAAGAGGTAAGGATTCTCAGAATAAAAACAGGGATTTGAGTGAATGGGGTCAAATAATTTTCAGAAAGTGATATGGACTGGGATAAAAGTAAGTGAGTTCCTCTACTCAAAGATTTCTCAGAGATATACCTGCTAGTGCCAATGTTTCTTCTCAAGGAAAGGAAAGAGTATGCAGGGTTTTAAGAACTTACTAGATCATTACATTTTTTTCATGATGCATAGTGATTAAACTTGCTTTCTGTGGGAATATTTTGAGGAAATATTTAACTAAAAATGAATTTCAAAAATTCTTAGAGAACAAAGCTAAGAATAGTCTGAATTATACTATACTTACTTTAAACTTATTATAATAATAATCACCTTACACTTAATCCGTACTTTTAATTAAAACCTGTGCTTCTGTATCTCTCACACCACGTTCAGGACAGGAGTACTGAGAGTCACTTGCTCTCATAACTTCTGAGTTCACTATGAATTTCAAAGTCAAATACCATATCTCCTAGATAACTACAGAAGTAAAGAACAAGAAATAAGAAAGACAAGAGGAGCAAGTGGGGCGAGTTCCAGTTTCATACTGAGAACATTTCTGAGACATTGATACATTTTTCCATCCAAACCATTCTAGGTAGATAAATTGACAAATGCATGTTTGAAAAATATCTCTAGAAAGTAAAACCACCAGCAATGAAACCAATGAAAAGAAGCACTGAGTCGATTGTTGCTAACATGTCAAGCTGACTGCAGTCTCTTATGAATAAAACATTTATGGGGGACGGTCATATCTTTAAAGCTCTTAGTGGCATTTTGTTGGTTGGTTTCACCAGTTACATGAAGTCCACAGTGTTCAGCTAGGGTTCTGTCTTCAAGAGATAAAACAAACCCAAACTAGAGAACAAATACAAAACATGGTCCCATTCATTGTGATAAACTCTAGCCAGACAAAGGGCATGCATTAGCTGTTTCCCTACTATCAATTTAATATGAATTTGAAGAAAGTAGGAAACTAAAAATCCTTCCTTAACATTTTGAGTTTGTTTTCATGAACCAGCTGTTAGAAAGGAATCACAAAGGATTTTCTCTGACAGGCCCTTGTAAGTAACACATTAACAGCTGAAGAAAGGTGAGCCAATTAAACCACTTACTCATGCCTAATAGAGCTCTGTATAGTCCAAGCACCTGGCTCGGCGTAAACATTTACTTTTTGCTGCATGACATTTAACCATCTCCTCCAGGTGGTGGAGAGCTCCACCAGGGGGATGGTTCTCTCCAGACTCACACTTCTTTTAATTGGAAACATGGTTTAGTGCAGGGTCTGCGCAGCCCCTTCTCCTGATATCTTCCCAGTGCATCCCTGTAACAAATCCCAACAGATCAGTCACACCCTGTAACTCGGTTCAGCCTTCAGTGTGGGTGTGACAGACTCAAGAGACTCAGAATGCTTCCTGGGGGTTATTTCCTAGGTGCCAAAGGGGGGAAGGCAGCCTTCGGTCAGATGGTAGAAAAAGAAGACAAGAGATACTTTAAAACCCAAGCTCCCCTCAGTTGGGACAAGGGAGTGAATGATGAGCAAAATACCTTCACTGGGATTGTCTGGTAGAGTAGTAAACTGGCAATTTGAAGGGGAACAGAATTATTGGGTGAGTTAATATAATCCCTCTAAATACAAAAGCTAAAATAAACACAAAAGATCGCACTGGAAGAGACTTTAAATCAACTCGAACAATATTTTATGGGTAAGGGAGGTTGATTCAGTGAACTAATCAGATAAATGAGTCAATAATGAAATTAGAATGCAGACCTTCTAGCACTCAGTATGGATAGAGGGGAGGAAAACTAACCCAGCAGCTACACATCCTTGGTTCTTGGCTTTACTACTAATTCCTGAGTGAATTTAAATTTAAACAAGTTATTTGCTTTCTCTACCTGACAGCTCAGCAGAGAAAGGAGAGTAAATGCGGTACCCACCCCACTAGGGTGGTTGTGAAGATTAAATAAATTTATATTTAGACTCTACAAAGTGTCAGGCAAAATGTAAGTCTTATATAAGTGTTGGTGGTTTCTGCTTTTCTTTTACCCTCTGCCCTTTTAGCTTGGCAAACACTGTCATCTCCAGCAGTAGTGGTTCTCTGAAGTTGGATAGGTTCAACTACAGCTTCCTTGCCTGAGGAAACAGACAAGGTGTATGCAAGGTCTACAATTTGTACTGTACCTTCACCACTGGGTGGCCACTAACAGATAACTAACAGCACTCATTTACAGCTGTGGAAGAAGAAGGGAGTCTGGAATTGTTTTAGTTCTTCCATTCCATCAGTAGGTGTGGGAAGGTTGATACAATTTATCATTTGCCGATTTCCTGGATGTCAGCAACACAGTTATTTCTATAGAGCCTTTTGATACTTATGAATGAGAGGAACATCAGAAGTTGCACCCTTCTAATGTGCTGACAGGGAAGCTATTCTGTCCTATCACTTCCAGGCCATCTCTACTTCTCTGGATGAGATCTGCCCATTTGAAAGTATTCAGCTGTAGAAGAAAGATGTGGCACAGACAGATTTGTGATGACTCATAGGAAAATAAAATGTTATTTTAAAATGGTTTCTGTTCTTTGGACCTGGCTGGCTTCTTTTTCAGCCAAGGCTGGTGACTCAGGCTGGGCTTGTCTGCATACAATCAAACAAATAGATGCAAAGCAGTGCTTGTGCCATGTCAGTCCTTCCTGGCCCAGCTATATGGAACTATTCTAACGAGCTCAAGCACATTGTAATGGTAAACTCTCTGGACTGTTTGATTGGAGCTTGTGTTTGTATGACATAGTCTTGGATAGCAACAAGAGTTGCTATAACTGACTGAGTGCTTATTATGTGCCAAAACTTTAGATTGTTGGCTTCCAAAAGAATTTTTTTAATCCCAAATGGTAGAAAGTAACAGATTTTAAATCAGGAAGTATACACATACATACACATATAGACAACTGTAAGTTTTATGAAACCATTCTTCAACTTAATGCAATGCACTGAAACATTTCCTATGTTCCAAAATGCTTGTTTTGGCCAGTTACATTAATTTCATGACTGACAAGTGGAATGTAAAGGATAGTAGAAAACCACTGCCTTAGAGAAATTTATGCCCCATAATAACATTTCAAGGCAAGACATATGTATCAGATGCCACATAGCATGGAGAATAGAGAATATTTAATAAAGGAAATAAGATTAAAATGACTTGGAATAGATGAAATGCCAATGCAGGAACAGTGAAGCAGTCAAGCTATTAGCAATAGCAAATACCAGTTATCACTGGAAAAACTGGAGGGATCAAGGGAAAAGGTGGTGACATTAGAACCCACTTGCTTTGCCCCCTTGTGGCAGAAAGTGGGATCAAACCCATAGGACAAGCCTGATGTGGTGGCACACACTTGGAATCCCAGTACTCAGGAGGCTGAGGAAGGCTGAGGAGGCTGGGGAAGGCTGTGATTTGGAGGCCAGCCTGAATTCCATAGTGAGTTCAAGGTCAGCCTCAATTACACAGCAAGACTATCCAGGAAGAAAAAAGAAATCACAGAAGATGGGCTGTTTTGGGACATGGCAACTCTGAGAGGGAAGCAGTCACAATTGGAGCTACTTCTCAAGCCCAGGAGGTGGGGAGAGAGAGAGACAGACAGAGAATAGTTTGATTTACCCCTTTCTCACACCTTCCTCCCTCTGCTTCCCATTGGTTAATTCGCACTAGCAGCCTGCCAATGAGTGTCGTTTTCAGGGATTAGCTCCTTGAGACAAAGAAATGCATGCGCAGGGAATGCTAGCTGGGAGATGACAGGCAAACAAGCTAACAGCCAATAGCATTCTGGGAATGTGGCACTCAGCCCCACGCTCTGAAGGATTCCCATGCTTGGTCTAATGCTCCGTAACTGCAGTCCTGAAACTCTTTATGGTTTTTGAACAAACGAACGGCATTTTCACTGGGTCTTGCATTATTACATCAACTGTACAGAGGAGAACACTGTGGCTCATAGAGTTCAAATGGCGTAAAGTAGGTTTCACCAAATTGAATGAAGTGAATTTCAAAACCAACCTGTCGTATGTGCCATCAAAGTGATTCGTTTTCCAGTAAGCAGAGTGCCTTCCCTAAATAACACTAAAGAGGGGAGAAGAAAACTAGCCAAGTGACTCTCTTCTGGTTTCAGAGAAAGGACCTCACGCCCTCCACCACTGCTGCCCTGAGAACACACCCTGTTGTTTTCTTCCAGCCACTCCAGGCCATCAGCAAACATCAGCTTCACCTTTTGGGGACAGGGGCCTAAGAGTATCTGAAAGGATGCCAATAGAATTTCTCCTGCTCCTTCTGCTAAAGAAGCAGAGCAATTCGCTACACAAAATGCAAGTCCCACTTTCACTTCAAAATTTGCTTTGCAAGATGGATGGAAAGCAGGAAATAAAATGCACGCAGAGCTGACTTCAGCGGTCAACTCCCTTATCAACCCTTCTAAACTAATAGAAGCAGCTGCCACTGACTTCTGCTCCTCCACAACCTCATCCAACTCTCTCCCCTTCTCTCTTGTCCTATAGTTTTAGGTATAAAATTTTCCTATAATAAAATCTTCACAGCTTCACTTCCTGGGATAATTCTGATTTTACTAACAATTAAATTGGGAAAGAAGCCAGACAATTTGGCAGGAATCATCTCAGAGGGAATATTACTTAACAAAGGAAGCATAAATGCAATTACTGTAACTTCTCTATCCTAATGTTTCAGTGATATCTTGCTATTTAGAGGACCCCACGAGGCCTCTGCCTTACGAATTGCTTCTGACATTGAGGTAACTATTTAATGCTGTGGTATTAGATATGACAAAAACCATTACTATTCAACTTCAGGTCACAAAATTAAAAATTACTAGTTAATCATCATTATCAATGTTTGTTCATTTCATTTCTATAGGATTATTTACAATCTAAGCACAAAACAAAATTCTAAACATTGGAGGATCACACATAGACTGATAAAGCTCAGGTTGACATCTGAGATCAATTCTATTTCAGTTGGAGACACATAAGGAAACTGATAGCAGGAGAGATACCTGGAAGTAAAGGTGATCTATGGCAAATTTCTCCCACCTATTTCCTATTGTTCCCAGAGTAAGTTCGGTTTCTCATTTACTACATGCAATTTTGTAAGAGTCTACTTTGGGTATTTACTTGACAAACATTGAGAGTTTATTATGTGCCAGGCAGGCAAAGTAATGAAGACTCAAAGAGGAATAAGACATCTGTATCTTACAGACCAAGGAGTCTTGAGATGTATTTAATGGTTGATTGCTGCAGTGTGATTACAATTCATATTTCCAGGCACAGCATGGATCAGGGAAGGAACAGCCAGCCAGGCTGCTATGAAAACATAATAGATATTGCAGAGGCAAGGTGCCCCACAAGTACTGACAAAATGATACAGAGGTCATCCATAAAATTCTCATCAGTCAGTGCAATCAGAGAGCTCAGGAAAAACATAACTTTTGTAAGAATATAGATTCTAAGGCTTTTTTTGTCAAATTGTCCACTTCACTTATCAGGAGAAGGATGATAAAATATTCAGAACTGCCCATTCACTAACATAACATGCTTTACTTTAATGTGTCTTCATATCTACATGTTACAGTTTCTAATTTTAATAATCACCATGAGGTAAGAAGCAGAATCTCCAGACAGCCATGCTTCCGGGTATTTGTAGAATCATTTAAGTTTGGGAGATATTGCTTTATTCTACTTCAGCCATGTCTTCAGACACAGGCATACTGTAGGGTAGTAAGTGTGAGGAGTATGGGGAAGGGAAATCTATTGTAAGCACGGTGATTTGGAATCAGAGAGTCTAAGTCAGGCCCCAAATGGGGCAGTTGTGAGGGATCTGACAGGTACATCATCCAACCTACATCAGTGACAGAAACTAAGGAAAGTCCATTTGATCATATTGTAACAGCACTTCAGACACAAGGAATTTCTGAGAGAGATCATGCCCTTGGACAGGGTCACCATTCGAAAAATGAAAGTCTCACCTTATATTCACTAGCACACAAAAACGTAAAGATCTCTCTTAGAAAGTATTTCCATGAATCGGAAGAATATGACTGGCGATTTTGGCCACTCACTGTGTTCTTTTCTTCTTTCTTTTACATCCTCCTCAATGACCACTTTTATAAAACAATGCTAGCTAGTCTACTTTCCTTCCAGTCTCTTCTTTGACCTTCTCTCAGCCCTTTCTTCTCCCACACTTATTCTGTCCTCTTCTTTGATCTTGGGCTCTTCAAGTTCCTTAAAGAGTTCTTTTTTATGTAGCACTTTATTCCTCTCTGTTTCTTTCTCTTTCCGCTCACTGTCAGGACCTTAAGAATCTTAGTTTTTTTTTTTTCCCTACTGAGATAAACATACCTTTAAAATATCTAGCAAGGTTTAGGCAAAAGAAGTTTAGTAATAAAATAGCTACAGTTTATTCATCACATATTATGATCTAAACAACATGGACTTTCCCTTTCATTCTTACAATAGCTCTCTGACATAGTCCCTTTCATCCTTACAATAGCTCTCTGACATAGGATAGCCAGCCTCATTTTACAGAGAAGGAAGCCTGGGCTAACAAGGAGGGTGATAAACCCACCCAAAGCTCCATAAATAGAAAGTAAAGGAAGAGATTTATTATATTAGCATTTGAAGGAGCTCCCCGCCTTCCCTCAATCCAATAGTGAAGACTGCAGCTAGCAAAACGAGGTTGTGTACAAGCTCATTGCTCTTCTTTGCGACTCAATGAGTTGGTGCTTATTGCAAAAATTTGTATTATTAGTATCTATGAAAGATTCCACCTCAAGTACTCTCAAATATGAAACTTGCATTTTCCTCTTGAGTTTCTTAGTGCCAGTGAAAAAGGTCTGGGGAACATATACAAATACTAAGTCACCATGTGGACATCATGCCCCACTTGTATTTGATTAGATGGTGATTCTAATTGTAGGCTATGTGGGGATAGAATGTGTGGCTCTGGTTGGAGTTCACTGTACAGTGGGAACAGCACAGAAGCAGAAGGAATACCTAGATTCTTATCTCAGTTTTACCACTTATGAGGCTATTACCACCTCTCAGATCTCCATTCATTAGTAAAGCCAAAGTTTTGAAATTTCAAAATTTCCTACTAATTTTCATAATCTATATTTAATAAGTCTTTTCTGTGAGCTGGGGATATAGCTCAGTGGCACAGCACCTGCCCGGCAAGCTTAAGGTCCTGAGTTCAATTTCTGGTACAAAAAACAAAAATTCTGGATCCCTAAATCAACTTGTTCAGACAGCTAAACTCTGCATGTGCCCAGGGCTAGTACTGATGTAGTGTTCCTCTATACTACTGAGGAATTTGGTAGCAAGGTAAAGAATTAGTGGTATATATGTATGGGATTGAAACAATGTTTGGACACATCCATACTTTGCTATCTTCATTAGGCCCAACCTTTCCAAGTATGATTAGTAGAAAAATCATAAGCCTTGTGGTTATTGTGTCAATAGATAAACACTGCATAATTCTCACTCTGATTCATGATGTTTTTTAATTACATCAAAGATGCTGCAGTTAAAAATAAACTATACAGAATAAATTGGTATTTAGTAGTCAATCCATGACTATGGGATATAATTGACATTTGGTATGGTTTGGATCTTAAATGTCCCCAAAGGCTCATGTGATAAGGTATTGGTCATCAGCTTATGACATTATTGAGAGGGCTTAAACCTTTAGAACATGAAGCCTGTGGGAGAAAGTAAGGTCATTCAGGGTGTCACCTGGCAGGGTGATCAGGACTCCTGCCCCTTCCTCTCTCTCTCCTCTTTGTTTTACGAACACCCTGAGGAGAACAACTTTCCCACACAACATACCTTTGCTGTGATTGCTGCCTCAACACAGAATCAGAAACAATGGCCCAAAGTCTGCAACCAGCAATGGACTGGAACAATGGGAACTGCTACAACTATGAGCTGAAATAAATCTTTCCTCCTTATAAGTTGATTTTCTCAGGTATTTTGTCATAGTGATGAAGAATTGACACAATAATACTGTCCTGTGTTATCTGAATTAGTTTTTATTGCTTCTGTGCTAAAGTATCACAGATTTGATGTCTTAAAGCAACATGAGTATTTATCTTACAGCTCTGGAAATGAGAAGTTTGGAATTGGGTCTCACAGATATGAAACAAGATGACAAGGCTGGGTAACTTTCCACAGGCTCTAGGGTAGATTTGCTCCCCTGTCTTTTCCAGCTTCTTAAGGTTGTGTGTATTCCTTGGCTGATGGAATTCCTTCCTGCATCTTCACAGCTAGTAATGGTAGCTGAGTGTCTATACCTTTGGCAATTATACTGGAACCAGATGGATAATCCAGAATTGCATCTCTATTTTAAGGTCAACTTATTAATAATGACTATGTTTGAATGTGTCCCCTACCAAATTCAGATATCCCAGTGGAAAATGGACTAAAGAACTCGTAAGAGCCTTCAGCACCATTAGCAGTTTGTTCTCTTTTGGCAGAGGAGGACGATGTTGCTTTGCTTCAAAGAATGCACTTTTCACCAAACAACTGCATGGGCGGGTCCCTTGATCTTGGCCTGTCAGCTTTCAGAACCATGAGGAAATAAATTTCCGTTCTTCATGAATTTCCCAGTTTCAGGTATTACATTCTCATTTAAATGAATTAAGACAGTAACCTTATTTCCATCTACAACTCCATTCTACTTTGTCATGTATCATAATGTATTTATAAGTATCAAGACCTATGGTATGGACATTGTTAATGGATCACTGTTATGCTTTACCATACTGCCTGTTTTTTTTTTTTTTTTTTGAGCTTAAGACTGTGGTATGACTCTATATTTAGGTATGTATTTCTTTTTTTTAATTAATTTTTTATTTTATTTTAAAAGGGAGTAAAATTAAACACAACAAAACAGAACAGAATGGGACATAAGAAAGCATAAATTTCAAAGCTAGACAACCAGAGATCTTCACTATCTGTCATGTTGTCTCTTGTTTTCTTCCAAGTGGTTGCCCTTATCCTTGCATATGGAGAGCTCATACTAAATAACATAGTCAATCTTTTCACAAGATGTGTAGTTCACTGGCTCCCACTTGCTAGGCAGGGGGGATTGGGAGGGGAGTCACGGGATGGGGGACAGGACAACATGAGATGTCTGATTCTCAGCCCACACAAAGGCAGGATCACAGTCGCCCCCCAGAGATGGGAAGAGTTCCTTGTTCTCCTGGCACCCCAAGTCAACCGCACGGTGCAGGTCCCGATGCGCCAGGGTCTCTCTCCTTCAGGCGGCAGAAAGTCTGCCACACTCTCAGCCATCCCCCAGAGAGGGGTGGAGTTCCTTGTTCTCCCCACCCTCAGTCAACTGCACTGTGCAGGTCCCTAATCGCCAGGGTCTCTCTCCTTTGGGCTGCTGAAAGTCGTAGGTATGTATTTCTTTATATACTGTATGCACAACACTTAATAAGCCTAAAATGGAAGCACTTATTAGATATAACATCAATCTCTGTCAAGAAGCTTTTATAAACTTGAAGTGAAAGAAGGCCCTAGCATAGGAATAGTCATTCCTTTCATAGCTAATTAAGTTGATTTCATCAATAAGTTAAACAAAAAATAAGACTTGAACGTATTTCAAGAGCCTTCAGATTGTCTAAACAAGAAAAAAGATACTGATATTTTTAACATGGTAGTTGTTTAAGACCAACCTGGGATTACCTCTGAAGTTTGCAAGATTTACTCTTTCACTAGAACATCAATCTACTAAATGAATCAACCCAATAAATGTGGCCTATTAAAGGCCATGCATTTTATCTGTTACCTGAAAGATTTCAATATGGTACATTATGAATTTTTCACCACAGCTCTGAATGTGAATATAAATAAAGCTAAGTAGTACTGCTATTATTCAGCATTATGAATAAGAGAACTGACTGACAATAAAAAATCAAGAATGATTAACTCTAACTCTTAATGGCTTTGAAGCAGCTGGAGCCAAAAATCAATATACAGAAGTCAAAGAATGTCAATATGCTTATTTTCCCTATGAAAATTCTCCAGGAGTTCTTCTGGGGTTCTTATTATTTGTCTTTCAAATGGCAAGTGAGAAATAGCTGTCATTTTTATCTTCAGGTTAGGTCAACTGAAAGGAAATGGCAAAATGGGAAACAAACACCTAGAAAATCACTGTATATTATTTGTTTATGCACCTAACTTTGAGACTAAAAAGAAATTCTGATTTATATCTCTAGCATAAATTTTAGCATTTTAAACACAACATATAAATTTCAATAAGATATTTTAAATGGTTTTAAAAACAATATTTATACTGATGACTCATAAAGAATAATAAACAGTTTTTATTCTTCACTCGTGATTTTTATGACAGGTTCATGTACAACAGAAACACTCAATTTCAATAGTTTAAAACATGGAATAAATTACATATACATGTTCAGTAACTCTAACCAGTAATTCCACTGTTCCATTGACCTCTCTTCTCTCTATAGCTTTCATTATGAATGTGTTATTAGTCAAAGTATTGAGATCTCTAATAACATTAGCCATGATATCTGAAGAAGATTCGTCAGCATATAGTCTGATGAATTCACCATGTAAAAATGTTATCTAAGACATTAACTGCAACTTCACGGTTTTTCCTTAGACTAAGGTAGAGGGGGGTCCAGAAATTCAAACTACCAGATTCATATTTTTCCTGTAACCTCAAGCTGAATTTACATGCCACTATGCTACAGGAGTCTCCCTAAGGTCTTTTGGCTATGAATTTAAAGTTCTACAGTCCAAATATGTCCCATATGGTGGCCAGTTGGCCATAAGGTAAAACTACATGCAACTATAGGCACCAGCTGTTTGATTATTATAAACAGAAAAATTGACAAGTGTGATAAAATTAGCATGCATGTTAAAATACAATGGCTAAATGGAAAGATTGAATTCAGTGCCCTTCCTATGAATAAAACTTGAAAGAATAAAGAAATATATGCATATTTCCACAGATGATTATAGACTCAATATGACTGGAGCAGTTATCTGACTACCATATATAACACTTGTATCTTTCCTTTTTCAACTCTAGTTTCCTTTATATAATTTGGTATCCAGCAAAAGTACTCAAGTCAGTCTAATTAGTAGAATAGGAACATACCAAGAACTGCCATCTGTAGCAGGCTCATATTGTTTCCAGGTGAGTTTTTACAACTCAAAAGAAATTTGGGGTACAACAGAAACAGAATCATGGACTTTGTTACATTAGTGGTCCTGTTCAAATTTACCCAGGGATTTATGATCACAGCACTTACTGAAAAATATTATTAATAATACATTTCTAATTTTGCACATTAATTACAAATATTAGTAATGAAAATATGAAGGGTCCCCTTACTCAGTAAGCTCCTCTCTCCCAGGAGATACTGATAAGCCTTACAAAAGCCCACAATGTAAACTTGAGTGTCATTTTATAAATGAGATTAAAACTCAGAGTTCAAAAAAATACCAAAGTGTTATAGTATATTTGGAGCCCACAAATGTCTAATTTCAAGGATTAATCTATTAGCACCACCACAGTAGTTTAAAAATGCTTTCTTCTTTGAGCAGAACTCTTTAGTGAATGCCCCCTAGGGAAGCTGGTATAATCAACAGACACAGCGGGGTTCCTTGGATAGAAGATGGGGTGGGAGACACTTGAGGCCCCCAGACCCGAATCTTCCCCATCTTCCCACAATGCTGGAGCAGCCTTGGGAGCATCTCTCTGGAGTCTTGCAGCTTGAAAAACCGGATTACACCAAGCTTCTGTCTTCCCATCCTTAACAAAATGCCCCTATGGCTCCCCCAAGATGAGACTCTAGAAAGATACCAACACACTGCAATTGTGGATGAAGCTTGAATGAGCCTTTGAGGGCACCTAACCCAGTATCTTCATTGTAAAGGAAGAGATGGACACCTAGGAACACCCAGCTAGCGAAGGGTAGGCCTGATTTCCAGGTCATCCAAGTTTAAATCCTGAGTCCCTTCAAGTACAGCTGTATCTGATGGGTGTTCTTGATCTTCCTGATGGGCTAGGTTCTGAAGGGGAGTTTGGAGAATATACACATCTATTATTCACTCTCACTCTCTTGGCATTTTGTACAACTGTAATTATTTTTCAGTATGTTTGTGTGTGTTCTCACTCCTTCCCCAGACTATAGACTCCCAGAGGACAGAAACAGTACCAGTTTTACCTATGTATTCTCTAGCACCACACATACAGAAGTCTTTGATTCTTTGCCAAATGCGTAGTATTGCTGAAAGTATATTTGGAAACAAGAATCCTTTTCCCCAAGTCTCCGTATGGCAAGAAAACATTCCATGGAAATCCAACACCCAGATTCACTTTCCGGTGAAACCCACTAAACTGTTAAAGTGCAAAGTCTTCTCTTATAAAACCCTAGAACTATTAAATGGCTCATTAAAATATGTTTTCAACTGAAAAGTCATTTTATCTGCTTCCCATAAGCAGAAATCCTCGAGAAACTACATGTGGTACACTGACATAGTATAAAAATTACAAAATCCAAGATTTCAGTTCCATTGGGAAGGAACAATATGTACAGGACAGTTCCTAATTTCCATAATTTTTTTGTGGAGTGAAGGAGTTTGGGTTTATGGATTTTCAGTTTGTTTGGTTTTAATTTATCTTCCACATTAAACACAACCAGAATGCTGTTTGGGGGCTGGCAGTGGCGGCATACTGTAACCTTGCTTCTATCCCAAGCAATTCATATGTTGCTCCCTCTATGACTAATCAAGTTTATCCTTTAGAGTCAATAGCTGAAAAGCTCTTCTCACCTAAACTATTTGTAGATACAATAAAACGACATGATCTAGGTCACATTTTTCATGCACCAAATCTGCTTTCACTCAAAAAAGAATTCTTTCCATAAATAAGAAGGTATGAAAAGATTGTTGGTTTCTTCCCTGCTCTCTAACTGAAGACATTTTATTTGGTTTTATTTTTCTTTGCTGTACTTTTTTTTTCCTGATCATTATTTCCTGTGTTGTGAGCAGCCCTGTTCTGTTCGGATCAGGTATGAGCAGGCATCTCTGCAGCTGTGCCTTGGGTTTCTCACTGAGAATCTGAGCTCAGGACACTAAGGCCCAGGGAAGGTGCCAGTGTGGGAAGAGGCTCAAAATCATTTATATCCCAGAGGAGAGGACAAGTAGATGCATGAGAACAGAATCCTAAATTCTTTGGTTATTTTCCATTTTCCATCCTGCTGTAGTTAATGTTGACAACATCTATTTGAATATCCTATTTGGTATATAATATAATCATCAGAAGTGAGATATCAGAAAATCCCCAAATAAAACCAATACGTGGTATAAATATATATTGTGGCAATAATAGACTTAAGCTTTGCATTGCTTATTATGTTCCTAAAAAATATGTCATCTGTAAATCATTTGATGCAACTGCAGATTGTCAATTGTGGTGATAAACTCAAAATAGCATGGCAAATTATTGTTCTTGTCAGATTCTCTGAAATTTTTGTTTCTGAGATCCAGTGTCATCAGGGTGTTAGGAAGAACCAGGCAACTCCAGCATCTCAGATATACCCTACACTTAGACAGTCACTAGATTTAGCATCCACTTTATCAGTTATTCATGCTCTTTGGTTCTGCCATTGACCGGATACATTTTGGCCCTCAGCATCCGCATTGCCACTTTTCCCCATATCTAATAAAAATAGGATTTTTCATATCTGAAACAATGTACTATCCATAAAAGAGAAGAAAAAGGCTTCAATTTTTATGAAAACACAGTTGGGCTACATAATGAAGACAGCATGGCATTTGGAACAGAGGACCAGGCTTGGCTTACTTTGTCAATTACTGAGCCTCTGGCAACAAGTTTAACTGATAAGAATTTCAGCTGCTTCATCCGTAACAAGGTTTATAACTATCAGCCTTGGGCATTATTGTGATGCTCAAATTAAAGAAGTTAATTACACTCAAGTTTTATGTATTGTAAAGTGCAATATGAATGTTCTTTTGCATTTACCACCACTTAAAAATCCCACTCACTGTTCTTTCTAGGGTTTGTTTGTAAAATGTGATTATTTTGTCATTTCCATCAGTGCTGAAGGCTCAGTGGAGAAAGCGAGAGCAGAAGAGAAGGATGGGGAGAAAAGAGAAGCGAAAAGGAAGACAGCCTGGGGAAGGGCAAAGGGTAGGAAAGGAGGAGGTAGACAGGAGGAGGAAGGGCAAGGAAAAGCACAGAATAAGGGAGAAGCGGGGAGGAGAAGGAGACAGAATTTGAGCTAAGCACCTCTACTCACACACTCGTGAGGTTCTTGGCATTCTCCCAGCTTTCTACCCCTATTCCATGCACTCCGGCAGCCTTTCCTTTCCAAGAATCCATACTCTACCCTCAGCCATTCAGTGTGTTTTAACAAATACGTGTTGAATAGGAGGTTCTTCCTTTCTGCAACTATACAGTTGACAAAGGTCTCAGAACAACTTCATGGTTTTTATTTTTAATGTAATTTTTTTCAGCTTAAGTAAGGCTTAACCACAATCATCCCACCCCATGGCTGCTATTCTAACGCCAAACATCCTCGCCTACATATCCTTGAAGCCCTTGAGGTCCTGTTTGGTCTGAGACTAAACTAAGGTCCTGCAACTGATCTGCAAGCTGAATCTCAGACTGTCACCTTCCACATGTGGACTGCTTCCCTGCCACGCCTTTCCTGTTCTCCACCTTCTCCTCCTTTCCTGTCCTATCCTATCTTCTTTGATCAGACGGTACTTCCATGGTTCTACAGTCAAGGAATGTTCTTTGTGAATCAGGCACATTCAAACTAACTTCCCAAAGTCTTGTTTCCCCTCTAGGGAGTTTGCAAATGCAAACACCGAGGCTGAAGAAGTTCTACAGCTACCCACAGTACTGTGGGAGGTCAGCTACAGATACTAGCAAGGAGATTCAGTTTTTTAAATGTTTAGTAAGTTTTATATTCTTTTTATCTTTATTTTTTAAATCTTGTGCTCATGATATGTGTGCTTATTTATGTTTTTTACTCTCAATACAATGTGTTTTTAGCTCCTCATCTCCTTAGCCACTTTAACTTGTTTTGTCCTTGCTGATCAAAACTCAAGTGCCTGTCCTTTTTAACTATCAAGCAAGCTTCAAATTTGGTACAGTTATATTGGTGAAAAGGCTTAAAGGCAGAAGGCAAAGCTATGAAAGCCAAGCAGTTGAAAAGGGATCCCGTTGCCAAAACGTGTTATGACAGAAGTGGACCATGGCACCAAAAGTTTGAAAAATCAGACAATTTAGTGGAATTATATTTCACTTCTATTGAGTTAAATCTTCAGTTTCAGGAAATGAGAATTAACAATAAACCTGGCACCCTGAACACTGGGATTTCTTGACTCCTGTCAGAATTTTTGATTTCCAAAGCATTATTTCTGGGGTTCTATTTAACACCAGTATGGATCTAACAGGAGAATCCACAGGATAAAATAAAAAATATTTGTCAAGTACATGGACCAGTTGTAGATGTTCTTTTGGCCAGAGTGTAGAGTGTGTCTTTTAGTTAGATGTGCAATTTAAACGCATTGCTGTCTAAAACTATACCATCTGCATCACAGATATGACATCCATTGTTAAATCCAGTGAGAATTTTTTGTCTTATCCTTCATTACGATACCAGAGCCTCTTGATTTCTTCTTCTTTGACTGACTGCTTCTTCTCTTCTTTGCTGCTTTCCTCCTGTATTACCTCTGACTATGGAGTTACCAAGGCTTGGTTCAGGGTTCACTTACGTTTTGTATCTATGTACTCTACCTGGGTCATCTCAGCCAGTGAATTAGCATTAAATAAATCTGTATGCCAATGATATCCCAATTGATATTTCTAATGATGACTTCATCACTGAGTTCCAGACTCTTCTAGGCAATTGGCTACATCTTTAATTGGATGTATGAACCTCTTAACTTAATAGAATATTCATCCTTCCAGTTAAGTCTCCTCAAATAGTCCCTAACACAGATGGGTCACCACTGTGGATCTAATTATGTATATTACAAATAGGTACCTTACTTGCCTTCTGTCTTTCCCTAACTACATCAAGTTATTTAAGTTTAATTTACCTCTAAAATAAGTACTAATTTGTCCCCTTATTTTACACTCATCTACTAGCTCCACTGTAGTTTAACCCAAGATCATCATTTTCCTGGACTACCTAGACTCTTTTCTGTCTCCTAGTGTCTTCCTTTATCTTCCTAGAAAACAACTAAGGGGATAAATATTCTACTAATTTAAGAGTACCATGCATGCAATTAAAGATATAGCCAATTGGCTAGAAAAGTCTGGAGCTCAATGATGAAGTCATCATTGTAGGTATCAATTTGGATATCATTGGAGTACAAATTTATTTAAAGCTGATTGACTGGGTGAGATGACCCAACTAGAGAACATAAACATAGAAGATAAGTGAATAAGGTAAGTCAAATTTGCCATTTATTTTGCTTAATCCTATCTGTTGGTTTTCAATTGAATTTCAAATATAATGCAAACTCCTCTCACTACCCTCCCTCCAGCCTTGTACAATGCACTCTGACCACACTGGCTGGACTGGTTGCTAGCTGAAGCCTTTGCATCTGCTATCCCCTTTGCCTGGATACATTTGCAGGTCAGGTTGCTTCCTTGTGGTTATTTGGGTCTCCTCAGTGAGCCTTTCCCAGAAAGGCAACTAACGTAATTGCATGTAATTGCATTTATTCTTCATTATGTTACCTTGCGATATTCTAAATATCCACAGGATTTCATCTTTCATTTCTTCTCAATCAGTGAGAAAGGGATGTTTGGAACCTATAATAACATTTTTTCCCTCTTCAAAGACAAAAAAGAAGAAAAAAACTGTTGATATTACTGAAACCAAGACATAATGAGATATACAATAATTAATTTATTTTGTTCTGATATTCTTTGGCCAGAAAAAAGTTATAAATGGGAAGGTTAGTACAGTCATACTCATAGTCACGGTGCTGTTTATTCTTTCCAAAACTTTTCTAAAACACATCTAATTAGCTAGATGTTATTCTTCTTGCCTGGACAATGATGAAGATGTTCCACTAATGTACACTGTATTATATGTTTTCTGACATTATTCGAAATCAGTATTTCTTGCCTAAGTCATTGTGAAAAGAATTTAGAAACACTTCAATAATTAGTTACACAAAGGTTAAAAATATGTAAATGGATAGAATTTTATGTATATGCAAATGTTTGGTGTGATACAGGCAACTATATAATGTGGGGACTTGAATTTCATAAAATGTCATCATCATTTGCCATGAGACATTGTCACCAAGTCCAGTTATTCCTCTCAACCCTACATACACTCACCTCTGGCTGCTATTCTGGAAAAATGAATCTATAGCTAACAATAAAGTATTATAATTAAAAATAAAAAATCAGAAAGCAAATTTACAAGCACATGGAATCCTATCCTATTTTTTCTTTTCAAATAACTATTTGATTGCTGTTCAAAAACATTCAGAACAACCTTTGAGGAAAAAGTAAACTTTCTGTGTAGAAAAATAGAAAATAAATAAACTTTCTGGGTAGAAAGATAGAAGGTAAACACCTTGTCAAGGTATTAGTTTTGAGGTGACAGAACCAAAGTGAAAGAGGGGAGACAAACATTTTGCTAGAATTCTCAAGGAAGAGCCTCAGAAAGTGGAATAAATAACATAGTGGTTTCTCTATAGAATTAATATCAGATCCTTCTCTACAAAACAATTCCAAATCAGGAAGAAAGCAAATCTCTTTAAAAAGTAAAGCTCTCAAAAGCTTCACTAATTTTTAAAAACAATTTAAAGTGTTTCATTTTTGATGTTCAAAAATATATATTGTGCTGTTAGGCCATTTTAAAGGTTATATACATATTGGGAAATAATGTTTTTATATTTTACTTTAATTTTAAAAAAATTTTACAATTTAAAGTTTTAAAATTGTAAAGTTTACAATTTAAAGTTTAAGATTTTAGTATCTTTGTTTCCAAGACAAGTGTTTATTTTCAATCTTCTGGTCATCTAATCCAGGCATAAAACTTCAAACAACATGTTAGCAGGCACATTAGCAACAGACACATTAGATCAGGGCCACGGTCCCCTTCACAAAAGGGACTCCGACAGGCAGGATCAGCAGTTGTCCAGACTCTCACTTCTGCTTGCTGCTTCCACTTCTGACTCCTCCTGGCTAGCTCAGGTCTTAAGTGGTTCCTTTTTCACATGATCACCTCTGAAAGGTAGGCAACTTGCTTTTAGATATCAACAACTCTTGGCCCTCCTCCCTTCTGGCTCTCTTCCTCTTCATCAACCTGAGTGCCTCAGTAGCAACCCTGAAACCTGACTGTGACCCTTGCTGGAATCTGGTTTTTGTTGGTCCCACATGGACACTAGCAGTTTAAGGTGGTCTTGGATGTGAGACTGTGAAAATAACGAAGCCAGGCACAGGAGCAGGGAGGGTACCTGGTATCTAAGATCACACTTAGGTTCCTTCACAGTTATTTGGATGAGAAAGCATAAAAATGTATACTTCACAAGGGTAACACTCACCTCTACCATCTTATTTTAGTTCCCTTATTATGACTTCAAAATGCCTTCTCTCTCCCCATCCCCTAGATTCCATGAGTACTGTCTATGTCATTGAAAATCCTGGAGATTTTAAGAATGATACAAATCATGTGATCCAAAGCCTTCACTGGACATAAGAGGAAATGGAAGTTTTTTGGTTTCTCTGTACCATACAAATGTAACTACATCTTAAAAAGGTTGCTTAATTGTTTTGGTTATAATGATGATGATGGTGGTGGCAGTGGTGGTGACAAATGCAGACCGAGGATAGATCTCTGAGCTGAGACTAAGAAAATATGAGCTGTGAAACTGCCTCCATCTCTCCTTAGTTGTGTCACTTTCAGAAAGTCTGGTCTCTCCACCTTTAGGCTGTTATTGGCAGTAAAGACAAAATGGGCTCAGGAGAGTTTCAAGATCTGTTTTGGAAGTTCACCTGTCTCTCATGATAAAGCTCATAGTTTCAAAGCTACCCTCAAACTAAGACTGCTTACAATGCATTCCCTAACTATGATCTGATTTACTTTCAGCCATGTGTAATTTGTCAATATTTGAAACAGGGTTAAAGTTAATAATAAGTAATACTCACATAGATTACTATAATTTTCTGAGCACTGATGGTTTTTTAAAGTTACTTCCTATCTATAGGAGATATAATTCTGCCCCTGTTAGATGGAAAACAGGTGCAAAGAGGTTAAATGACTTCACCATTCTCTGCCAACCTTTCTGGGTACATTCTAAACATAAACCTGTTGTTGATAGATTTATACTCTTGTCAAAATAGAAACATTTATTCAAAGGCTGACAAATGTAACCACTACTACTGTAACTATTCATAATAATAAACAAGTTCTGCCTCACAGCACACATAATAAAGCCAGTTTAAAGGTTGATTGTGTCAACTTGAGAAGTGTAAAAGTCTAACTAAATTTGCTTAGCAATTCTACACCCTACGGTGTGGAAGACCTCTTCTAGGGCTGCTGATTGCCTGGATGGTGTAAAGGGGAAATGAGGAAGGACCCTTCTCTTTCTGTCCTTCTGGGAGACCCAGTCTTCACATTCAGTTTGGGTGTCATCTCTTGGCTTCCAGCAGACTCCTCAGCTTCCACAGTGGACCCTTCAGCCTTCCAGCATAGACTCTTTGGCCTTTCATAGCGGACCCACTGGCCTCCTGATATGAACTTGCATGGAACACTGCAGTGAGCTCCAGGTTTTGGACTGGACCCTTCAGCCTCCAGTGTACAGACGCCCTCTACACACTTTCTCATCTGACTCACACTGTGGCTGACCATTGTAAGCCAATCTTGTAATTTCTTATACATTTGTGTATCTTGTGTTATATCTATTTCTCTAGTAACACACTCACTGATATACAAACTGATCAAAAGATAAATGACCAACCGAATAGTATTAGTTGGGACACATATAAACAAAAGGCAATGCTTTTATTCTCAGAAAGTAAGTTTTCTCAAAGTGGTGTCCTTACAGCTTCCTAATAGAGATTTTTTTCTCTCTTTCTTTTCCTCCCCTCACATTTGTCCTCCCTTAAAGTGGTGGGCTCCTTCATTTCCTCATTTTCTGATGCACTTGCCCTATAAGCACTGAGATTTAACTTTTAAGCTTTTAATGTGTGAGGTATTTGTTATCCTTCTGCTCATACTCTTCCATTCAACCATTTGCTCACTGAACAGTATCATGTTGCTGAAAAGAGGAGAGTTTTGCTTTCTTTACCATAGAAATTCGTAGATGAGCTAAAAGTTACACAAGATCACTGTTGTCCTAGCTAGAAAAAAGAATGGCCTCCTCCCCATTTTTCTCTTTGAAAACAATTTTTAAAGTAGTTTACCTGCTATTACTACTAGTAGTAATAGTAGTGATGGCAGCAGCAGCAGCAGCAGTATAGTATAGTATAGTATTGCTTTTCCACGGATAAGAACAAAATACTCCTATTTGTTACATAGAGTTTGCATGATTTACCACTCAGAAGAAAACCCTCTTTTGTGTACTAAGTAGGTCACACTAAAGGGGCAAGAAGGCCTCCTTACAGCAGCACATTTTTGTCACTGCCAAGAGCCAGATATAAAATATGGACACAAGCTGAAAGATCATGTTGCCACCACCCATCAGTTCTACCAAGGTCTGTGCATAGACCAGAATTGGGAAGCATAGGATGCATTTTAAAAGTCTGCAATTATAAACTGCCTTTCTCCTTTCTCCAGTAGGCATGTGTGTGCAGAAGACAAGCACAAACACACATACCCACACACCTTTTCTCATCCAGGAAAATACAAACATTTTGACAAGAACTTAGCATCTGTTTTCCTGACAGTTTAGAGACCAAAATAGGTAGCATGTGGGAAGCAGTGCAGCTTAACACAAAGGAACCTGAAACATGCATGAAAACCTTGTGCTCTCATCCTACCTCAGCCAGTAGTTTGACACTAAGGAAGTCATTTCTTTCTTCAGCTCACTATGCTCTAGTGTACAGAACTAAGAGATTAAATTTGATAACTTTTCACTTTCCTTCCAGTTATATATTTCTGTGAATTCAAGAACAGGTCAGGGGGCTGAGGATATAGCCCAGTGGTAAAGTGTCTACCTAGCACACAGAGATCTTGAGTTTGATCCTCAGTGCCTCAACTAGATAAATAAATAAAAAGAATGAACAGATCAGGAAAGGTGTTTATGCTGAGATGGCCTGAACACTATGTCAGACTCTTTTCACCAGTTAGAATAGAATTCCTGCTCATATTCAGGAAGCTGGCTAAGTGAAATTTATAGCATTGCTTTTAAAAACAATCAAAAATACATACCAACTCTTCTCTTTAACTTGAATGTTCTCGTCACTTTCTAAATTACAGTTTCTTCAACCCAGATTTAGCTAACAAATAGGAATTCTGGCCTTCAGAAAATGTGAACCTAAGTAAATAAGTGCACTGGCAAAATTAACACCATTTGTTACAATAAACAGATCTCCTCACACGAGCTTAGACTGGTCTGAGAGACATTGTGCTATATGCAAATTGAGACACCCAAAGTTTGTAAATGGCATTTCCATTCCCAGAGTTTATCCAACTTGATGAATATTCTTTATTAAGTACAAAGCAACCCAAACAGGCAATTTCTAAGTATGAGATTAGGAAGTCTATCTAAATGTACTGATTGTCTTGGAAATATTTTGCCTTGTCTTTTTGGTAAAGTGACCTCAATTATTTGGGTGATGTGAATTGTGTAGGCCAAAACTACACATACATTTTTAATTGGGCTAAGAAACTCCCTCATTTTTCTTCATCTTTTTTAACATTCAGTCTAAAACATCAAACGTACACTAGGCCACATTCTTTAAATTGCTAAAACAAAACAAAAAATACAGTAAAAATGCCCTTTTACTAGAGACTGCCAATATACCTAGCATTGAAATAATGCTGTGATAACATCTTTGCCACTCCATGCAAAACTGGCAACTCTCTGAAACACCTGTAAATCTTTCTGTGTCTTCTGAGTGCTTCACAGGACTCTGTCTGAAAGGTCCCTGCTCCTACTGAAGATGATGTAAGGACTAATGGCTAAGAGGCAGAGCATAGCTCCAGCAAGTGTCATACCTGATGTGACCTCTGTCTCACTTTGTATGGTACAACTCACTTTAGGTCAACAGATCCCAAAATGATGGTTTTAGACATGTGGCCTGAACTTTTCATCCTTACCTGTCAGTGAGCTTTCCTGGAATGGTGAATACCAGCTTAGATCTCAGAAATTGTTAAAATGAAAATCATCAACATAGCCTCATTTGGAGTTGTAGTTTAAATTTAAGTTAGAAGTCTGTTTAAATGTGAGACATCAACATATATAGAATGAAGACCTTTGTAATACTGAGAGAGAACATTTCCAGTGAACACTTTGACTGAAATTAGTGTCTTTCCATCAAAAACCAAGCAGCTGTAGAAAATTCTTCCCACAGAATCCATAGTTTACCAGGAAGAAACTATGAACACCTTTTCTGAAGATATTCACAAAACAACATTCATGTGAGAGGAAAGGCTGTAGGTCCTGAACTCCTACCACTATCAAATCAATTGAAGTGTCACAACTGAAAAATATCTCCCCATACAAGGCAGCAATGTTCTCTCCCAGAGGCAAGTATCATGAAAAGTTCTGAAGACTCTCCTCAAAATGAGAACTGATTCTTATACTATAATTAGTAGAAAAATAGAATGGAAAGGATCTCATGGACTAGTGAACATCAATATTAAATGCCAGACAGTCAATTATATCATAAGCAAAGGATTTAGAGTAATGATTATATGGGTATTTCCTTTCTCTTTTCAGTTAACGGTCCAGTAGGCCAGTGACCAAAGGATTTGTGAATAACTCTAGAGCTCCTCTGTAATGGTGCCGGTACATATCACATCTTCGGTTACCTACAGGCCACTGGATAATAAATAATATGCAATACATTAGCTGATCTTGAACTAACTTATTTCTATGAATTCTTTCACGATTTCAATGCACTTCTGAACTAAAGGTGCTCCTTTAGAGAGACAGTATATTTTACGCAAAAGCAGCCAAACCCCCCTGTCCTTGCCTTGACTTTGTATAGAAGTCTCCCTAGCTACATAGTATAGATCCTCACTCTGATGTCTCCTGTAAAGGGTGCTATAACCATCTTTCCAGCTGACCTGATGTATTACAGCTTGAGATTTTATGACCTCAAGCATACCTACCACTTTCACTTGAGATTAAGAAGATAATGCTTCCCCAAAATGATACAAATAAAATTTACAAACTTATTTGCTGTAGATCTTACTTATCTTAAAGTTTTAGGGAAAAACAACTTGAAGGAACAAATGGCACCTGTTATGATTTTTTTCAAACTTAATTAGACCAGTGTTTGCATGCAAAATCATAGTTGAAATAAACTATTGAAAAATATGCATACAACAGGAGTTGTACATAACTGGCACAAGCAATAATGTACACATTATTATGCACAATTCAACCCAGCCATTTCAAATCACTGACAACCAGCTTTGCTTTTTATTTATAGAATTTTCCTGGAAAGGATCAGCATTTGCTGGGAAACCAAATGACGATGTTCTAATCATGATTCTGAGACCTCATTATGAAATCTGAGAAAAGTCTCCCTCGAAATACTCTGTGAGATAACATTTCCATAAATGAACTTGTAATGAACATCTTTAATAAGGGTGATGGGACTAAAAATAGTTATCTTACATAAGTAGCAGGCAGTTACAGTGTAACTCCTGAGCACTCATTCCATTTTTAGCTTCTATAAGGATAATAGGAATAGCAATGCCAAATTAGTAGAGCATTTCTCATTGGTCTTAATTTAAAATGACTATTTTGGTACACTCTATGTGTTAAAGGTGATAGTAAAACTCCAGATGAGGGATGCAAGGAAAGGCAAAGTAATTATGCTTTCCCACTTCAAAAGTACATTTCTTGAGTACATTTCTTGCTTCAGTTTCTCTCTATTACTGAAAAAAGTCTATCAGTCAGTTTATTTGGGAAAATTTCCTTTAAAAGTTGCTGAAATTTCTCTATTGTTATTATGGTCTTAGTGAAAAGATCAAATTTAAATACCAATTAAACTCTTATGTATATGGCTTTCTTTATTTAAAAAAAACACATAGCTACTGTACTGCAGGCATGAAATAAAACTTATGCTTTTCACATTATCCGCTCACCAGTCCAGGAGACCGAGAAAGAGGAAATAGGGAAACGAGAAGGGGAAATAAGTAGGATAAAGATACGTTATGTACAGGAACCTAATAACCTCAATGAATGGAAACATTATATAGCATAAACATGACTTAAGATTAATAACATCAACAAAAATGAAAATGAAGGAAAAGGATTTAGAGGAGAAGGGGGAAAAAGGGGACTAAAAAATAAACAAGCTGTATTACACACATACATGTATATATTCCCCAAAATGATTATAAACTGTATGTACTGCAAACATGCACTAATAAAAATTGCTCCTCCCCTTGTTTTTTAGTTGACCTGTATCTAAAGTTTGGAATAAATCAGATATAATTCCAACTGTGTAGCTAGCTAATTAATTACTCAGGTGTCTTAAAGATAAGAAGATCAGTGAGCATAAGTGTAGGGATAGAAAGGAATAAGAAACCTGGGAACTTTAAAACTAAAGTGAAGCCAAATCTTCTTGTTACTAGTACAAATCTTCCATTGGAAGATAAAATTGGGATCTGACATAAGGTTTGCCATATTATCCCAGAAATAACCCACCATTCACTTAATCTATTACATTGACACAGCACACACCCACACACGCACACACCTGAAGCCCTGGCCTTTTTCCCTTTGTAGCAGAAGTACAGCTGTGAGTCTAACCAATGATATTTGTAAAGCCCTTATTTTCTCCCTCAATTTTAATATCACAGTTTTTTATTACTCTATCACTAAAGTGAAGAAAACTTGGCTTCACTATTTTTATATTTCCTGCTCATCACCTGGTATTGTTAATTCAGCTTCCCATGCATGTGTGTGTTTTTAAAAGTCCTCATAAATACACATGATACCAAGTGTTTTGAACAGCTGTTGTTTTTGAATATGTTGAGCTTAGTGGTGTTAATAATGTAGGCATACTCTTGTCTGCACCCATGTCTCCATCTGGCAAACAGATCCGTGCAATTCACATCACCTTCACTAAGAGGAAGTCAGCAATCTGAACAAATTTATTTATTTATTCACTTGCCCTTTATTTGTTTTTTTAGTGGAGGATGAGTTGGTGACAGGGTGATATTGACATATATATTTATTTGTAATGGCAAGCATGCAATTTGAGTTTTAGAAAATTGAAATTTATTTGCAAGTGTCAGTTAAATGTAAACCTTATAATATACAATGCAACTATTCATAGAATAACTGTGAAATATGGGGCAATTGATTTCAGGTGTAGCCCCTTTATTTTATTCTACTTATGCTCTGTGTATTAGTCAGCTTCCCATTGCTGAAACACAATACTTGACATGCATTCCTTAAAAAAGAAGAGGTTTAATCTGGCTCACTTTCAAGGGATTCAGTACATGGTTTGGTGGCTCCATTGCAGGAATACCATGGTAGGACAGTTGCTCATCTCATGGCAACCAGGAAGCTGAAAGAGAAATGAAGAACCAGGGGGAGGGACAGAAGCTCCAAAGCTGTGACCTCAATGACACACTTATTCCAAACAGGGCCCACGACCTAGCAATACATTTAGGTATTAACTCATTAATAGATAAATCTATGGGAGAATAAAATACTTCCATGGGAAAATCACTTTCCAAATACAATGCTTTTGAGTACATGAGACTCTTGGTACACTCTAGATCTAAGCTAGAACTCTTTATTCTTAAGTAAAATCCTAAAGCAGATTCTAAAAGCCAGTGTTGTCATGCATGTGCCTCTGGCACAGACCTGACCAAAGGAAAAAAACATTTGTCTTACAATCTTCTGCAACTTCCTGTGCTCCAACTTGAGACTTGTATCTCAAGTCTTGGAAGCATATTCTAGGGTGGCTTAGTTCTTACTTTTTCTTAAATGGCAAGACATAAAATATGAACACCATCTTGAAAAACACCCTTGTATATGGAGGTAGCAGATGACCTTAGCTTCATCACTCTTCCTCTTAAACTCTTTGTCAACAGACTCAAACTGGATTTGAGAATATTCATCAGTATTTTAATTAGCTGGTGAGTGTTTCCCACTAGCATACACACTCACCTCAAAAGAGTTTCCTTTTGTCAGTAACACAGTATCCTTTGTCACAGCTCAAACTCAGATCTTACTAATGCAGGAGAGCAATCAGTCAGAGGAGTCCAGATCTTATGGTATCTGCATTCCTCAGGTAGAAATAGTATGATACTGAGATCCAAAGCTTCCTGGATTGCAAAAGATAATGATTTGTAGTTATAAATATCTATACATTTTTTTCTGAATGGGTGCCACATTTTCAGCATTTACACAGCAGAGTTTCCTGTTTATTGAACTCTGTGTCCCAAGATGTCCTCACCATACTTGATCATAAACGTAACTTTCCCAACATTTCAGTAAATGTTTATGTATTGAAAGAGAATAATACTTGCTCTTCGAAATACTTTTTTATGATTTAACAACTTCATTTCAGACCCATTCTTGCATTCTACCACAAGTCTATGTCTACCAGTGACTTACTTCTTCAACATCCATCTCACTAATCTAGGCTTTTCTTTGCTTAGCTCTAGGACTATTTGAACTCGAGTGGACTGCTGTTTAATCCTTGTTTGTGCCCCAACTGTTATCTTATTGTCTCATTAAGAATTGGATGTGCAAGAGAACAAAGTAAACGGAAGAGAATTTCCCTTTTGCTCCAGTTGTTTTTGCCAACAGCAATGGGAGAGAAAGAAATTCAGTTACACCCTGATGGTATGAACTGAACTGTATTTCTCAAAAGTGCATAGGCTGACACCATACATAAATATAAGTTTTTCAGACTGTGGCTATAGTTAGAAATTAAGTATGATTCAAAAATATGCCAAGTGAACTTGTGTTGGTCAATGATTTGCATCAATTTGGCTGGGCCATAGTGCCTGGATATTTTGTCTAACATTCTGAGTATTTCTGAAAGGATGTTTTTGGATGATATATACATTTAAATCAGTGGCCTCTAAGTAAATAAGACTGTGGTCCTTATTGTGGACCTCATTCTCTCCCCTGAAGGCTTAAATAGAACAAAAGACTGATGTCTCCTAAAAACAAGAGAAAATTTTAAGTTGATAGACTGAAGCTGCAATGCTGGCTCTTCTCTGAGTCTCCAACTTGCCAACTCATTCTGTAGGTTTTGAACCTTCTAGCCATCTTTATCCTATGAGCCAATTCTTTACAATAAATCATACACATATACCCACCTCCCTCTCACAGGTACTTCAATTATACTGCTCTGAAAAAACCCTGATTAATACATCTTGTCTCACTTCATCTGAGCTCTTCTGTTTCTATCTGCTGAGTCTAGAAAAGACACTTGGAAACGTTGCTATTGTAGTTGGTTTAAGTAGATGAGGAAGTTAGGACTTCTGAGAATGGGGAAGTCTCCCTTCTACAGATTAGTTTTTGGCTTTTCTCTAATGCTTACATAGGCTCCATAACTGTGTATCTGGGAAAGGCTGAAAGATACATTAAGGGAATGAACTGTAGTATCACCTATTCTGCAACTTCAGAATTTCTCTTAGAGAAGGGTATGGAACTTTATTTTTCCCCCATCTTTTTTCTTAGAGCATCTCTTTCAAGTCCCAGGCATGTTGAGCATGCTGGGCTTTTCCAAGAGATATTTTTGTGCTTAAAACCGCATTCCATTGTATTTTTCTCTTAACCTTGAATCTTGTCTCCTTTGCTATATTTTATATTTTATATTTTTATAACACTGTTTTAGTCACATATATATTTGTCTATAGATTCATATGGATGAAACATACAACTTCTCAAATGTTGAAATTTTATAGATACTGAAAACTATTACAGGAATTAGCACGAATGCACAGCAAATCCTCGATGTATTACTCCCACAAGCAGCATTCTGCTATATCACTCAGCTCATCTTGTCCCAAGTGGGAACAAACCCATTGTCCTGAGGTTTTGTTGCATTCATTTTGCAATTGAGGGGGGAAAACATTCTACATGTCAGTTAATCACCCCAGATGTAAGTACCAGCTGCACTCACTGCTTTGTTTATGAGCAAATTTTACTTCAGGTAAACACTATGATTCTGGCAGAAAATTCTGCCTGATGGATATGAATTTTCCATTTATGTATTTGTTATTTTCCTAAAAACATTTACATTTGTACAGGAAAGAACTCAAAATTAAAGGAAAGGAAACTTGAATTCTTGTCTTGGTTCTCCAACTATGATTTAGCCAACTCAATTAGTCTTAGTTTCCACATCTGAAAGTTGGAATAACATTATTTAGTCTATAGTATTGCTGTGAAAATTAACAGTAATAATATTGCAGTACCTGAATGTTGCTTTCATTCAGTTAATTACTGTATAACCCATTCTCTTCTCTTTTAAGCAAACTGTGAAGAAAAATATAATAACCACCACAAATACTTTAGGTGTATCTTTAGAGAGGTTAAGTATGGCGTGGCACGGCATGGCATGGCATGGCACAGCATGGCATGGCATGATGTGTGTGTGTGTGTGTGTGTGTGTGTGTGTGTGTTTCACCCACATGCATAAACATTTTGTGCTGAATCCATTAGTCTTAGTTCTAGCTGAACCCTGTCCAAGCAGCAAAATTGGTACTTCTTGCTTCTTCCCATGTACCTGACCTAGTTTTTAAGCCCAGTTGTAATCAACTAGAAAAATGTGACTCAAAATGCTTCAGAAATGGTTGACATACAGTCAACTCATTGTTCTTGCTGGAAATTAATGAATAACTAACCGCCAGTTAATATCTTGTTTCAATCCTCCTGACAGAATCCATATGTATAGGGAAGTGCAAGCCAGCTGGAAGAAGCCCTCACCTTAACAGGGATGGTGAGTCATTAATTCATTTTCCTAGATTTGGGCCGTTGGAGTGCAATTCACAGAATTAAATAAGAGAAAGGTTAGATCTGTGAGGATGGTGAGCAAGGGATGAAAGCACTGGAAATGTTTTTCCTTTTCAATTTTTTCTCTTAGAAATGAAAACAAGTAAATAAACAAATCTCACAGTCAGGTAAAATTTATCCTTTCATACAATTTCAGTCCTGTTTAGTTTGGTCTAGGAACACTAAAGCTAGGAGAGCTGTGGGCCAGCTTCTGCTGTGAAAGTTTAGGGCTGCCCCAGAGTAATATATCTATCAAATCAGGTCTTCTCAGATTCTCATCTGTCTCTTATTTGGGAGGATTTTTTGTTGATATGTTTCCTCATTGGTAAGAATGGGAAAAGAGGAGAACAACTCCCCTAAATCTTATACTACATGAACAATTCAAGTCTATGGGGCCCTAAGGACTGCTAGTAAGCAGGAAGAACTTCATTTTTGCTTCCCATTGGCTTCTCTGATGGAGGCTGTGAGTATTCAGTTCTCAAGAGGGAGGCGCTGGTCTATCCACAAGCCTCACAGAGCTCTCGACTTGCCCCCCATTCAACTTCCTTTGGTTATAGATCAAGCTGCTTATCATTTTTACTGAGAAACCTAAGCATTTAGATTTGTTTTTCTCAAACATGAGCATTTAGATTTGTTTTCTCAAAGATGTATTCACTTCATCTAGAAAACAGCATCTGTATTTGGCTTCTGAAAGTTCTCAATATGAGAGGTTTCAAAAAAATACTTTCTAAAAGCTATTTTATAGACTGTTTTATGGCAATTCCTATATTTTTATTTTACCAAGTTTAGGTTTTATTTCATGAGCAGTACCTAGTCAATGTAAGAATTCAGAAGTGCCTGAATACACACTGAAAAAATAAAAACTGCCTTTGAACATACGACTCATACAATTATCCTATATTTACAGCAGCTACTGTGTATCAGGGATTGTAAATACAAGTAGTGTTGCTATCCGTGGTCTGCCTGGAGTCTAGCTTCAGAAATACAAGAATGTTCATATCAGTATGTGTGATTGTAGTAGCTGAAAATTTTTAAAAGAGACAGTATGTTATTTATTAATACAAACTATAATAACATTATGAGAAGAATGTTAGAAACCTAGATTCTAAATTAAGCTATTTTACTGGCTAAGCTATGGCAAACTACTTTTTCTTTTTTTTGTGGTACTGGGGATCGAACTCACGACCTTGCTCTTGCCAGACAGGTTCTTATGCCACTAAGCTAAATCCCCAGCCCCTAAGTTTTCTTTTACTATTTAGTGTCTTCTATATTATCCTGTTATGAACTTTATTATTATTTATACATAGAGGTAGTTCTTTGCAAAGCCAGTTATTCAAATGGTACCCAGGTTTATGGTTTTTGAAATCAGTATTGAGGTTTCTATTATAACAGATTGGTATAAAATACAGGTAGTCTTATCTTTTCATTGGTTGTACCTTGAAATGTTTATCTACATGACTTAATTTTATCCTAATGCTGTTATTGACAAGCAAATAAGTAAAGAAAAAACAGACAAAAGCTCTTAACTGGAACTGTATAAGAGAAAAACATTTCTGAGTCCCCTCAGAATTATTATTATTATTATTATTATTATTATTATTGGTATTTAACAATAAACTTCTTAACCTTTAAGAATATTAAACCTGCATTTAGTTTGCTTGTACACATAACATGTAAACATGACTAGTCATAAAGACAAAACTAAACCAGAAATGGTCAATTAAATCAAGGAGTAAGTCAAGCCACTTCATTTCTTATTAGTATTGCAAACTCTGCAGGGCCCTGAATGCTATGAGCCAGCATCATTCTTAAAAAGTCAGGAGGAAAAAACTGTATCACTCTGATCACAGTAATAAACATCACTTGAGTCTGTAAAGGACAGACAGAGAGAGACAAGAAGAGAGAGAGAGACAGAGACAGAGACAGACAGAGACAGAGAGAGAGACAGAGACAGACAGAGAGACAGAGAGAGAGACAGAGAGAGACACACACACACACACACAGAGAGAGAGAGAAACAGACAGACAGACAGACAGACAGAGCAAGAAACCATTGTTTGCTTTGCCGTCTAAGGTTCCTGTGTTAGAAGTTTCTTTTCTGGTGTGTTGATATGGTTGGAAGGCACTGGGACTAGAGCTTGAAGAAGGGTCATGAGGTCATTTTGGCATTGCCTCAGAAGGACTGACATAGTTCTCCTGGGATTTTGGTTAGTTCTCTCAGGAGAGCTGATATAAAAGGTTGAGTCCAGCTCCTCCCCGGTTGCCCTGGCTTCTGTCTTACCACATAATCAAGCTCACACATGTGCTCGCCATGATACCACGCATCATGATGTGACACAGCCAGGGAAGCCTTTGACGGTGTCACACTATGCTCTCTGGACTTTCAGCCTCCAAAGCTGTGAGATAAATAACTTCTTTATAAAGAACCCAGCCTCAAACATTTTATTATAGCAATTAAAAACAAACTAATAAAGAAAGGGGACATAATAGTAACTTGCTGCAGGAGCACACTATCTAGTAATATTTGTACAAAGCACTAATCTTTTATCTCTTACAATGTTTACATGTTATAAACACTTAAGTAGTGCTATAAATAGGATGACCAATGTTACCTTTCTCCGAGACAGGTCTGATTCGTTCTGTTATTCTAGCACAGTCATTAATAAATTAATGGCTTAAGTGAATACCATGGCCAGTCATAGTATTTATAAGTTTACCTTGGGGGGCTTACTAGCTTCCAAGAGATGTTTGACATTGTATTTGTAGAATATCTCCACCAGAACACTATGACCTAAATACTAACACATGGAACGTAAGCCAATCAACTGCTGTTTCTAGCATATTACATGGTAGTTTGTTTGAAGTATTCCCAATAACCCATGAGGTATCTACTCTTATCACCCCCTATTTTACAGATAGATAAACTCCGGGAATATGCCTACAAGCACACAGTAAAAATGAGTAGGTCATGTATATATAGGTGTATATATAGGTATTAATATATATTATATATTATATATTATATATATAAGCTGAAATATATATATATATTTCCAATATTTTTAAAATTAAACTTATGTTGCTCGATTATTCATATTTACCAGAAAGGAAAATCAATAGTTTGTTCACTAGTAGTCAATTATTTTTTCATAAATCCTAAGCATTTTTACAAATAAAATAATGAGTTACATTCATAATATTTATTATTCTCTCCACAGTATCTTTTTTCATGAGACTAAGTGGCCTAAATTACTTTTTATTTAGCAATAAATAAGATAGAAGAAAAGGCTATTGCTAATGAACAAATGGCTGATGCTCATGATTCCTACATACATTACTCTGACCAACATGCGTTGTCCTGTGTATTTTCAGCAACAAGATAAATCCTCAGAGACCCTCAGAAACAGTCTCATTTACAGAAAGATGAAAAGAAAACCCATACAACTTTTATTAGACCACTTTACTGAAACCATCTTTGTCTTGTTGATCTTATGAATTATTATTTGAACATTATTTAAACATGAGATTTGACACTCTATAGTTTTGACTTAATTATCTGACTTTCTTTCTTACATGGGTTTGAAAACTATGGAAACTGTGGTTGGGACATCTTACAGGAATACAAGGTGTCAACTGGGAAGAAGACAAGAAGTACTAAAAGGTAGATGTAGCAAGATGTATGCTTTGCAGTGGCGAATGCCCACTTAGGCTGAGGACACTAAGTGGCCACCAATGAAAACAGTTCAGTTATAGTCAGCATCCAGGGCCCAGCATAATACTTCTTAGAAAGGTTACATTAATATGTGAAAAATTTTAAACTACTATTATTAACCTTCAAACTTTGGTGGCTGCAATTGAGGGTCTTGGTTGCCTTAGTTAATTTTCTGGAGGATTTGTTCAGTGTTGCAAACTTTTTGTTAGTAATATTTGGAATTTAATGAGTCATACACCCTAATTCTGGATAAAATGTACTAAAATGTATACAACAGTATGTAAAAATCTGACAAATAAAATCAGTAGGATATGAAAAAGGAAAAAAGCTTCCTAATCTATGATTGCCTGTGTAGTGATAAAACTTCCAGTGAAAAATTTAAATTACCCAAGTGCATTATTTACTAAAAATAAATCAACTGAGTATTTGAAACACCTGGGTCATCAATGAACCTCTGACATCTATCTTTATGTGTGGAATTGCATAGATGCAGCCTAAATGACTGCCAGTAAATGCTTAGATATGTTTTCTCGGGAGGGTAGCTACCGCTTTGTCTCAAATTTCCCTCTGTGAAACAAGAATGACATTAAATACATCACCTGCATTTTAGAGACTCAGGCTTTCAAAAACAGAGACACAATGAACACAGAGCATTTATGTTATAATGCTATAGTAAGGAATTAATGACACCAAGGAGAGCTGGATAAAACTCTGCTTTTTAAGGATGAAATCTGCTACTGAGGTGTCTGCCAGGACTTTTCCATTTTTACTCCCTTGCTCTATTTTTTACACCCAAGTATAGTAATCGTTCGTATATTTTGGCAAAGCCTAAGATTTCTCCTCAGTTCTAACTTCCCCTTATTAACTCAAAATGAAATTCCATGAAGCTCCGTGCAGAAAAATTACAGGGCCACATGGAAAGGTTGCATTGGGTATCTTTTGCCTCAAGCTTCTGCTTAATGCTCTAATGACAAGATAGGGAATGACGTGGACAGCCAAGGGGAGGAATGAAAACAATAGATGCTAAATAGATACATATGTCTTCTAATGGCATATCTACAAAGAATAGAAACCAGAACCTTCTTGGTTTTAATTTCCCTACACATCTAATTTCCTAAAAATAACCACAGGCTATCTCTTTGACCAAATTCTTTTCCCAGGCCTGCTGTCAGACACCATATTTTGGATAATAACTACTTAGGAAGATTTCATCTGTTCTTTCAAAATTTCTCTTCACACGGCCACAGATGTTAGTAATAGAAATGAACAAGGACCAACCAACAATCTTGGCCTTGAAATCATAGTAATAAAGAGGACAGACAGCTTTGTAGACATCGTGGTCATTACTGTCATCAGTGTCAACAGGGAGAAACTTGTTTTTCAGAAAGTAACCCAGTTTAAAATTTTTTCTTATTTTCTGCTAAGCCAACAGGCCCTTAAGAGATTAAAATTTGGACTAACTTTAAAATAAATTTTCATATTAGCAATTACATTATTTTCCACTATACTTACATATGTTACCTTAAATCAGAAGACAGGTTGATGAAATTAGAGTTAAATATTCTGATCATTATTAGTGAAGCATTCTAATCTAGAGGTTTAAAAGTAGTTCAAGAAATGTGCTTTACACCTGGGTATGGTGGTGCACCCCTGAAATTCTAGCACTCAAAGGCTGAGGCAGGAGGATTGCCATTAGTTTGAGATCAGCCTGGGTTATATAGTGAGTTCAAGGCCAGCCTGAACTACAGAGTGAGATATTGTCTCAAATAAAATAAAATAAATAAAATAAAATAAAATAAAATAAAATAAAAAGCATTTTACAATCCCGAGTGACTGTGTAACAGAACACTGCACACATTTGTTGTCTTTAATTAAGGGCACAGGATGATGAACAATGCTTGTGGATATACAGGACCTGGGGTAGGTAACTGGTTTACATCAGCTTCCACTATTGCCAGACCAGTTTAGCATTTTATTTTCACAGAAAGAATTAAAAAGATATAGACATCACAAGGAACTGAATGACTAGGGACCTCTTTTCCATTTTGTTTATCACAAGTTTTTTGCTTTGTTTTGTTTTCATTTCTGTTTAGCTTGAGTGATTGTCTGCTGTTTTAATTTTGACAATTCTATAACAAATTCTATAACTCATGATGAAATCTGGAAGATTTTGTGGGAGGAGCTAATGATACCTCACTAAAGGTTATTTATTGGTAAAAGTTATAATCTTTTCACTGTTTAACTGCTAGGTTGAATTATGAATTATGTGACACGTCTTTTTATGAGAAAAGATATAGGAAGCTAGAAAAGAAATGACTCTTTCTACCCATTCTCAAAAAACCTTTATTTAAACTTCAAATTGCTATAGACACTTTGTCATATCACACAACCAAAATGCCCTGGTGGCTTCCTGAAACTTAAAAATGCTGCCACTTATGAAAACATTAAAATGAACGATCTGATTCACCCAAATCACTTGGGAGGTCAGACAGCTTAAACAATTGAGTTCCTATAGTTTGTAAACAGACTTGAGCTTCAAACCTATGTTTACTAGACTTCAAAGTCTGCATTCAGCCACTGTATCATTCCCTCAAATGCCATTGCACCTGTTCAAGAAAATTTTAACTTGTTTTTCAAGTGTAGTTGACATGAGAAAACTTCAGTGTGAATTCCTCACTCCACTACCTGTGGTTCATTGCCATGTGAGGGACACTAAGGAAGCTGTGTACCAAAGTGATTTAAACTGTCTAGTTAATGGTACAGAAGGAAGAAACATAGCTAATCTAGAAAGTGGATCTATAGGATCTAAGAATACTCTACTACTTCCCTGAAGGGGAGACACCGAGGTCACATTCAGCCAGGCAGATCTACAAACAGAGCATTCAGCAAGAAACCTGGAATGATCACATCTTATTTGGAAAGTTCTTCCACATTTAAAACAAGTGCTAACCTTTAAAACAAGTATAGTGTACCAGATTAATGATTGAACAATAACATCCTAATTATCTACCAGAAAAATATCATTTATTATTTTAAAAAAACACATTAGTGAGGACCTTCCATGGAGTCAAGCAGTAGGCCTTCCAAAATGGACATGGCAAGTGAGAATGTGACCATCATGGTGACCAAATGAGTGAGATAAAACAGGTAACAAGTGAGATAAACAAGAAATGATGACAAGTGCTCCCTGGAGGAGGTTGAGAAAGCAAGGGACTGGTGCAGGTAAGGCTGGGAATGGAAGGATGGGGAAGGGAAGCTCTTAAAGAGCACAGAGAGGGCTGCAGAGGGGCAGCAGGTGTGAAGGCCTGGGTAGGTGGCACACAGCTTGGAGACTTAGGATACTGTGAGTCTGCAGGGGGAAGCAAGGTTTGAAGATTGGTGTGGGGAAGTCGTCTGAAAAGAAGTGGAAAAGAATGAAGTGCAATGAGAATCCACTGAGTGCTTTTTATTTTTCCTTTTGTTTTTTTAAGTACTGTGGCTCAAACCCAGGGGTTTGTGTTGTTGGGCAAGTACCCCCACCTCTATATTACATCCACAGGCTTTTTTCTAAAATTTTATTTTCAAACACAGCCTTGATAAGTCACTGAGACTGAGCTTGACCTTGCAGTCCTCCTGCCTCGGCCTCACAAGCAGCTGGAATTATAGGTGCATGCCACCACACTGGGGTCTACTGAATCCTTTCAAGCAAGGTCTCTTGGAACCTAATATGTGTAATAAAAATATCACTGTGACCTGTTGCTTTACAGAGAATGTGCTTTGAAAAGTTAAGAATGAAGCCAGTAGGGGTTTTTGTTGCAGTCAAAGTAGGAGACAAAAATAATTTGGACTAGGGCCAGGGATATAGCTCAGCAGCATAAGCTCCTGCCTGGCAAGTGTAAGGCAGGTGAGTTTGACTAAGGTGATTTAGATAGGAAAAGAAAGATGTGAATGCATTTGAAATATTTTGAAGTTGAAATATCAGGACTTGCTCAGTATGAAAAGAAAAATTAGCAGAGAGATCAAAATTTGGATTGAGTTACTATGCAGTAATGACGCCCTTTATGAAGACAGGACAGCTATTACAGTACTTCCTAATTTCTTGAGTCCAAATTTCCATAGCTAAAATTACTATGGCTACTGATTACTGATAACCTACCATGCTATTATTATACACACTTTACTAGAGACTTTGAAAATATTATGTCAACTAATTAGTCTTGTAGAGCAGGATTAGAGTGGCCATGCCACTGTAAAGTGCTGTAACACTTTCTAGTGGCATAGTACATGCCACTAGAAAGTGCTGGTTTTATGTGAGAAAAAGAATCGACATTTAGAAAAATTCAACAAACTTTTCCTAGGTATCTATCTGGAAATTAGTATAATTCAGGCCTTTTGGCTTTGAGAACTTGATTTTAAACTTCTCAGTGGTAGCTTTTATGTTTATCTGGTTTCTGGTTATAGGCATACATCTAGGTCAGTAACTTGCATGCAGTATATTCTTTTACCTTTTTGTAACCTAAATAACTCCATGTAATATCCACTACAGATTGATGCTTCTTAAAGCTTCGCAAATGAATTCTCTTCTAGTTGACATCACTGACATTATTTGGGTAGATGTGTAAGACTGTCTTTACACTAATGCCCAGGTAGGAACTATCAAAAGCTTTCTTATATTAATGAATTGCTCTAGTCATATTTCTAACTCTAAATCCTTTGTGGAGAAGGATGCACAGGCACAGCACACTGATTAGACTTAGGTGGCATCACAAAAGTCTCAGCTATGACTCAAGTCCTCAAAGCTGCAGGGGGATCCAGGAAAGATGTGTTTAGATGAAGAATCACTCTACAAGACATGAGTGCTACCTTCACTCTGCCAGCATACCTTATTTGAGGCTTCTTTATCCTTTGGTTTTATAAGGATTGGCTCTATTCTCAGCATCATGGAATCCACCATAGGCTGTACTCTCCCAAGGAGCCACCTCTTCACTGTCAGGGCTTTGGCTATCTTGATAGCTCCATTACAGTGTCCTCCTTATTCAAGGAAATCCCCAGTCTCCATAGAATCTCAATGTTTGATTTCTGACACAGTTGATCAACCAGCACTAGAAAGTGCTATTTAATGTACATAGTGTCATGATATGTTTTCTCACATCTTGCCTCCGTGTAACTGACTATGTCATAGTTACTTTTCCCATAGCTGAGACAAAATAATCAACACTGAAAGTTAAAGGGGGAAAGGTTTATTTAGCTCACCGCTTATAGAAGTTTCAGTCCACAATCAGCTGGCTCCAAGGCAGGGTGGCATGGGAGAGGGGCAACATAGAGGGTAAACAGTCCATGGCAAAGCAGGACAGGCAAAAAGAAGCAAGCAGGAAGCAAGCATAAGCAACAGCACTAGCTCTTTTTCTGTCCCTTATATTTTTATCCAGGCCACCCACTGTTAGGGCAGAGCACTCTTGATCTTACACAGAACTGTGCCAAACCAGTCAGTGGACTAATTCAGTAATTAGCCACCTTTAATCCCAGTATCACACACTCTAGATCCAGACACCTCTGAAAAGGCCCATCTACTACTTCATGAGAGTTTGAGGGCAACATCTAGACATGAGCCATAACAGACCAAAACAATGGTATAAGTGGATCTCAAGCAGATTCTGTGTTTTTGTACTTTAGTGCAAATGTAATAATGACTCCCCTAAAACTCATGCTCAGCGATATCCAACTCGCTCTTTACAATATGCTATGTTTCAGCTTGGATCTTACGCCCTTTCTTCCAACAGCATCCAAAGTGTAATTCATCCAGTGTTCTTTGTTTTGCTGTAGAGGATTATGCGTCAAACTCAGATAAACCAATGTAGAACTCTAGACTTACACAATTCCAGTGTAAGTCTGTGGCCTATGAGTAGATAGCCTCTGAGAACCCACTCACTCCTTCCTTAAGGAATAACATCTGGCCATTCTCAGGCCATTCCTGCTTTACACCCTCGCTGCTAAGCTAAGCTTCCTAATACCATTCTTCACACACGGCCATCTACCTATGGTTTAAATTCTGCCATTACCAAAAGGACACCCAGTGTTCCTTATGTGTATTTTGTACATATGGTACATTATAATAGATCTTAGTCGGGGTCCCAACCCATAATAATATTCACAGTTTCATCACTGGGATCAGCCATAGCACCGGGGTCTGTGTTTGCAGCCATAGGTGGCTAAAAGGAATACAATTAAAGAGCACACCTGGGCACTAGTAGAAGTGTGGGAGGTCTTCACTGCTGCCATCATGACACGAAGACTATGCCTCATTTCCCTTTGGCTAAAGAAGGGACTAGAGGGCAGAATGTAACTCAGGCTTATGCAAAGAACTCTTAATTCAATTTCATGATGGATAAGGCCATACACAGATAAGAACTTCCAGTTTTCAAAGATGCTCTTCCACAGCCAAATATTACTGACTTTCTGTTTTGCCCTCTGCAAGTCCGTCTGCTTGTTTGCTCATCCTGACTCCGTGTTTAAGACTGGAAATGGCCCTCTGGCCTTTCCGCATGTATTTGTTGGCTCTGTCATCCCTGCAGTCTCATCCTGTGTTAACACCGCATCTGACTTGGGTCACATTCCCTGATGTTTATTTCCCAGGTTAAGTCTGACATCCTGTCCATGTTCCTGTCATTCAGGATCATTGTTCCCGTGATGGCTAGTCCTAGCTCAGTATGTCCATGTGCCATGATGTCACTGAAATAAAATATCTCAAGCTTTAAAAGGATGAAAACACTTTACTCAAAATCTGTCTTCTATATCTCAGAGATGAAACTGCAGAGGTTAGTGGATTAACCTAAATTTACAAAGTAATTAATGACTACAGCATAGGGTTTTTGACTCATAGAACAAGAATTTTTACACTAAGCAGCCATCCAATTTTCAGAAAACATGTTCAGCAAGGAGGAAATGCAAAGAGGGTGTGTCATTAACATTTGAATTTGGGATCAAGTGACTTATCTTGAAGGTCAGGTTCTTGTAAACTATACAAATAGCAAAAAATGATGACAATAGCTAAACTATACAGGGAATATATCTAGCTGTTTTTATCTTCAAACATTTCTTCGAATTTGATCAAAATAAATCTTGGTAAGATGAAAAAAAAATGACTTTTTTCTTTTCTTTATACTCATTTAACAAAACTACAAATAAATTTCCACACTTTCTTAGTAATTTTAGATGGATAATCCCAAAGACATAGGTCAGCATTTACATGATTAATCTTTTTTTTTTTTTTTTCTTTTCAGAGGAGCTCTCCTAAACTCCCAGTAGGGGAATATGGAGCCCTCTTGCTACACCAAAAAGCTTTATGCCAACAATTGTTTGCAAAGTTGAAGTTTACTGTCAGGCCCAAGAATCTGTGGCTAAAGAGCCCCTTCAAATCCCAAGCACTGTTCTCTGTGAGAATGCTTGTGGATGGATCGACAGCCTAGGAATAATTTTTAGAATTTTATCTTTTAAGGAAAAATGTCTAAATTCCATATATTCATGAGTCCATCTTATTCCATATATTCATATTATATTTCATATATTCACAATATTCCATATTATTCCATATATCCAATAGAAAAGATTAAAATATGTACCTCATAATTTAATTTTTTCAACTTTCCTTCACTCACATCTTTTGGTGTTTTTCTAGTCAAAATTTTCCATTCAATTTAGAGTTTTTCCTTATAAGTAATGTCATTATTTCAATGTCTGTACTTCAAATGTTTAGTTAATACAAGCTTTTTAAAAACAGATCCATAGAAATTTACACTATTTTTTCACTAGCAGTTCTTGTACTGCTGGTTAAAGAGCTATTGAAGATACAGGGGAAGATATACTGACAGTACCTTACAAGTATGCGATCTACATTCACTAAAAGGGTAAGGTCATTCCTAGAAAAATCATCTTAGAACAATATGATATTAGAAAGTAGTATTCCTTTGAAATAATCAATACATTTTTCAGGTAATATGTCTTTTCTTACTCAGCTATTAAGCATTGAATCTATTAATAAGTTTAAAAATTACTACTAGGACTCTAGCAATGAGGAGAAAGGTTCATGAGCTGGAGTAAGCTCTATAAGGCGTCTGGTAGGGACTAAGCCCCTCACTGAGACAGATGAAGTTGGAAATTCCGTGAGGCTTCAGTCATCTGCTAAGTCATCCCTAGCACAATTTGCCAGCCTGAACCAGTTAAATCAGATTGTCAGACCCAACTGGGACCTGAACATTCAGCATGTTAGACGCAGTTTGCCACACATTGCTTGTTGTACAGTGAAACACTTCCTTGAGACCAATCTAGAACATCTCTCCAACCTTAACTTACAGCAACTTCTTTGATTTTATGTTGTCTTCACATCCATTTTGTGTTTGGTCATCTAGTTTAGATTATGAGCTCCCATTTTCATTTCTTTGGAGGAAGTGAGAGAACCCCGACCCCAAACCCTCATGCCTAAACCCAGCCATATTTCAAAATAGCAGCTCCTCATTAGAAAGGGTCTTCAGGTCAGTTTGTTTCAAATTTTCTACGTGCTTATATAATACCTTAATTGCTATCCTAGATCTGATGTTTATGTTTCCCTCCTGGTCTGTAACACAAGAAGGTGTGCCAGATCTATGAGCTCTATGTCCACAATCCCTGATCCCTCTGTGACTGGCTTCTGGTAATGCCATGTACCCTGACAGCCTCTAAGTAATAAAGTCTTTATTCCCATTGTGTGTCTCTCCTAGTCATTTAAGCAGTGTTTTCTATCTTAAGGGTCTCAAAACATGCTCCAGTGCATTTTCACAAATTTGGTGAGAGCGTTTGAGGGCAATTTTCCTTAGCTGAATGTTTCTTTTATTGTAAGATATTATGTGTACGCTTGTAACACAGATGCATGAAGACTCAATTACTGTCAGGTTTTCCCAAGATAATTCCATGTCAGGGTAATTGTTCAGGTCACCTCTCTCTTTTATTCACACAAGTTTGAACAATACATTATATTGCCTAATTACCCATTACATATGACCAGTAATGTGAATACTTCCACCAAGTACTGATCTTGATAGCAATTTGATCACTCAGAATGTTTTTATTTAACTAAGTGTCTTTTTAGTTGAGGCTCATTCCAGAAGGGTTAGTTGCAGATATTTTCTTCTGGAACTTCTTTTCTGGGGTCTATGTCATTCTTTCTAACTTTAGTGATACTTGGTAAACTCTGTATAATTCCATTTTTACTTTTGATACTCTTAAGATAAAACAAAATTTAAACATTAGAAACCACACCAAAGATGGTCATTTATTTTGTGTTTTCCCAGTCTTGAATTATATTTGTAAGAAACATTAATCCGACATCTGAAAATAAAGAATACTTATATCTTTTTAGTTGCCTTTATAAAAATGTACAATACTTTCCCAACTTTTTTAATGCATAGTATTTTTCTTCAGGTATCCAAAAAAGAAAAGGTCACCCTCAACTTCACTGAGTGTCAAAAATTAGAGCAATTTCAACCCCTGATATTTGCTAAAAGAGAATACCATTGCAATCAGGAATTTTTCATTAAAGGCACTATCAAATGCTAGGACAGAATTAATACAAATTCTTCCTGTGTGAAGTATAAAGGCAGAAGCAGCATAACGGATTCATTTTTTTTTATTTGAAAGAGAATAAAACAAAAGAGGGCAGTACAGAGCAGATCAGAACAGGACAACATAGGCTACACAGTACTTTACATTAAGACAACTGGACATCAACAGTAGCTAACACCATATCTCTTACTCTGCTACAGTTGAGCATAGTTTCAAATACAATAATATCAAACATAATACAGTAGTATAAAGCCATGCATAGAGTGAAAGAATTACAGGGCTTTCTGAACCGAATAACAGAAAATGATCAATGGGTACTATAATATCTCATTTTCGATAAAAAAAAATTTTGTTTAAACTATCACACATATTCAAATTCCAATAAGACACAATGTGATAGATAGAACCAATGGTAGTAGAACAAAAGAAGCATGGTAGGACTTCTAAGAAGGATAATATTAAATCAGCAATAGCTGTCATAATGTTTTGTTTTCTTCAAAACAGCTGTTCATATCATCATGCATGATATAGTCAAACAAAACAGGATAAAACCATTCCAACTGATGATTGAAAAGTTTGAAAGACTTCAAAGTTATGAGATGGGGACTCATACATACCATAAAGTCTTATATACTCTTATCAAATCTCATACTAGGGAGACTATATGGTATTTACCCTTGTGAGTTTGGTTTATTTCACTTAAGAGAATGGTCTCAAGTCGTGTCCATTTATTTATAAATATCTTGATGTGATCATTCTTTATAGCTGAGTAGTACTCCATTGTATAAAAATGCCACAACTTTTTTATCCATT